>CAUYSK010005892.1:0-25836 GCA_963575035.1 Avahi laniger | reverse complement strand
TACTCAAGTACTTCTCTAACTAGGAGTTGTTTTTGTTACTCATAGAAAACCTGAATACAGTTTGTGTAGAGGACACTTTGGGAATGATTCCTTGTTGTTTTTCTCAAGAACATGCCTGTGGCCTTGCACACAAGTCCAGGGTGCCCTAATCCTGCAAACAGGAGGGACTAGAGAGTTCAGATGCAAACATCTGCTCGCCGGAGACGAAACAACAAGGAACAGGGACGTGTTGAGTCGGGACAGTGTGGGAACAAAGAAATTGCGGTGGGACAGTGGCCAAACAGGCTGTGTTATAAATAAAGAAACTACAGCAAAAAGTTTGCTGCAGCTTTATACCGTCTTTGTGTATCTGTGTCTTTTTATCTCTGTGTTCATTCCTCGGCCCCTAGAAACGGGCCACAACAGTTTGGACTTCTTCCTTCCTGCTTTCAGAGTAAGACCATAACTGGCATATATGTATGAATGTGAAAGTATATATTTATGTATTTCTTCTTTTTCTTTTAAAACTAGGAAGAGTTTCAGTGGAATAACTCAACTCACTGCGATTTGGCCACTCTAAAATAGACAGATATTTCATAGAAGAAAAATAAAAGACATGAAACAGACAAACAAAATACCCAAGCAAACAAAGAATATTCAATGAGAGACATGAATGATAAAGTCAATTTTATGTATTTTTATTATGTTAGATAAAGCAATTTTCTAGCAAGTTACATTTCCTCTATCACTTGTAGCACACTGAAGTTGTGGCATGTAAGAATTTTGTGAAGATAAATTAGTGAAATACGTTTTGACACTTTAAAATAGCTAGCAGGAATGATTTCACCGTTCGATAATGTCTGAAGAGTGCTTTTATTTTTTCAGCTGTTGCACATTATAAAACTTTCATCATGTAGAAGGTGTGCACATGGAGTTGAAGTTGAGATCACTCTTTTCATCAATCCTCTCTCGAGTCCCCGTTGAGACCAAATTTTCTAATGCCCTTCCAATTTTGAAGCCCCCCCATCCCATTATTCTCTATATGAATTGGGTAAAATTTTGGTCCCAGAAGAAAATCTTTTAAAAAATTGTATAACACATACATTATTTCGTGTTTTATGAAATAAAATGAGCTATGAGCTATACAGTGCTTCACTAACCACACTCGTTACTATTGGTAAAGCTCACTATAGAATTTTACAAATCATAATAAATAGGCACGTAATACACCAAAAGTAATACAGATCAATATTATCAGGGGAAGACTCTCAAGAGGCCTCAGATGGTAACTTTTTTTGGTGCATTTGCTAAGATCTGCAAACTACAACACGGATTTGTCAGCGCCCTGAGCGAATCCATCAGGAATAGACTCGAATTAACTACGCCTACAGCAGCGTTGTACAAAATCTGAATGTCGACTCATTCCTCTGTTAATATGATGAGACATCTAATAGCTGCAAGTCTAGAACACTTGGGTTACCACACAGACATGTGCACAAGCAGGCAAATCGTCATCTAAAAGTTGCCTGGAATGAGAACACGGGGAGATCGGCTCCCAGGTTCTATTCTGCCATTGCGTATCAGTGTCTAAGTTTATTTTCACAGGATGAACTTTGTCTAAGTTCTTGGCGGGGAGGGGCTGCAATGGGAATTGCATGGCGTTAAATTCCATTAGTTTGGTGACCTGGACCTTTCAGTTGAGCTCCAGATCCATCCCTGAGTGCCTTTCATGCTTCCACCTGGATGGCCAATAATTGTTCAGTGAGTCCTACAAAAATTTTGAATTATGGGTTCTGTGCTATACTGCAGGATAGGAATAATCTTGACCCTGGACGGAAAGGCCCTCCTGGTTATTCAGAGGAGGATCTCTCTCTGAGCCAGGTCGGAGGGGAGAGAAGCCTGCCATTGCTATCATGTAGGGTTTACTACAAAATGATTGTCTTGGAAACTAGGAAGTCTTTCTCACTTCAAATACTATATAGATTTAAAGGCTTTAAATAGTGCAATTCTTGACAATTTGCTGTCAAAATAGTGATAAAAATATACAGCTCATCTGATCACTATGTTTCCCATGCCATTTCTTTTTAAAAACACCTACCTCGATTTTTGTTTTTCACTAGCTATTATTTCAGATTCACCCTTAAAAACTGCCATTTTCCCTTATGATAATTCAGAAAATAGAATGTGAAAGACAAGATTATGAGAACAAAAGGCAAGTGCTGCCTCCTTACTAGTTGTGTGACTTATGAATTTTGACATCTGTGACATTTTTATTCATCTGTAAAATGGAGATAATCATGGCTATGTACCTATGCCAAAGGGTTATTGTGAAGATCGATGTAAAGCTTCTAGAAGTACCTGGCATGTAATAAGCACTATAAAAGCGTTTTCAGGTATTAGTAGTAACAATACACAAATTTTTTCCAGGGTAGGCCCCACTTATTAGGTAGGTGCATTTACATGTAACCAACTTTTTACCATCACTGAGCTTGAAACATCTGTATCCAGTTGCTACTGAGAGACATGCATTTTTACATTTTTAAAAAACAGGCTTAATTCTAAAATGTTTTTGCATTTTAAATCCTAAGCTAATCATCTATATAAACAAATACAAATTAAATGCAGCCCAGTGCTCACATTTAAAACTACATATCCAGGTTTGGACCCTAATCAGCTTCAATGGTGAAAATTTAAGGCTGAGTGAGGACTTTGTCACAAATGGATACAAGACTGAAATGCTACCTGTTAGCATGTTTTGAACTCTGAGGGTAAAGATCTGATATAAAAGTCCTCCCTCCCTCCCTTTTTACCTCTTTCTTTTCCTTTCCTTTCTTCTTTTATCTTTCCCTCCCACACATACTATATTTAATTAAGAAGCTACTATATCCTATGCACTATATTAGGTTCAAAGGCTTGTAGCAGTAAACAAATCTGCCATGGTCTCTGCCGTCATAGAACTTACAGTTTAGTAGGGAAGACAGCTAATAAAGAAAAACAACAACAAAAATACAAATAAATGCATAATTGCACATCGTGTTGAACACCTTAGCATATTTACCCTTTCCCATCAAGAAGACAAAGCTTGTCCTGGGGAAATTCATTTGAATGTAATTCATTACATAAGAAATGCTCTTCCAAACAAAGCTATTCTTCAAGTTCTGTCGTTGAAGATGTATGCAAAAATCACCTTCACTTCCATTTCTACTTAGTATTGTATTTCATCATGAATAATAATATATGCTGGTTTTGTGCTTTAAAATAATAGTTGCATGTCATTTCAGAGTTGAGTAGACATATGAACTTAATTTTTAAGTATTGGTTATTACATAGAGTGCAAAATCTTTAAACTGCAAGAGTGTTTTCAGAAACACACGAGACTTACATAAAAACTTATCTGTTGAGCCAGAATCAGTCTGGTTAGTTTTTTAAAAAGTACAGGAATTCTTTCAAATATCAGTTTCCTCATCTATCAAATTAAGGAGCTGGATTAGATGGTCTCAAAGGCCCTTTGTAGATATAAACCACTACAAATCTTTAGAGAACCATCTTTACATTAAAACTTTTAATGTGCTATAAACACTTCCCTAATGGTTTGAAAAATTTATTGTGTTGATAAAAATGCACAATCCAAAGACTCTCACATTATTCTAGTTTTATTCCTTCTGTCATCATAATAGAGGATCATTTCTAATCTCATGAGAACATTCCTCATAGTTAGACAACTGGAGATTTTTTTTTCTTATATCTGGCAACCTAAGAGGCCAGAAACTTCACTTATGGCATATTCTGTAGCTTTCAGTTATCTACTTTTATTCACATATTGGTAGTATCTGTATTTTCTAATAAAATGAGTTGCATCTGTTTTCAATTTGATTTTCTTATAAGTGGATAAAAAGTGATTTGAGACTCTTGACAGAAGTCTGCACTATGTCTTTCCCAACAAGTAATATTATGATACATGGTAATCCCTTTGTGAAAGCCTCATAAATGTCGATGAATTGTAAATGGTTGTAAGAGTAAACCACAGTCCACTTATATTTTGTACCCTTTGAACACACTTGCTTTATGAAAGTGCAGCTAAATTAGGAAGGCTTCCATTTTCTTATGAATGCTTAAGACTAGTGATTTTCATGTGTAGCTAATAGATAACAGGATAGGTTTCCAGTAGTATATCATACCTCTCTACATTGGATTTGAAGGAATGACATGTTTGAGGAGCCATCCAGAGATATACTATAAATTTAAAGAAGGATGTATACAAAAATTGACTTTACTTCCATTTTTACTAAATGCTATTGCATTTCATTATTAAACTTGAGATGCCAATTCTTAGTGGTACATGTTTTCTAATCTTTTTTTCTCCTTTTCGATTGAGGTTCATTTTTGACCACATTATATGTCTTTTCCTTAAAACAAATGTACCATCCATTTGTCTGATTTCTCTCTGTTCATTGCTCTCTTCAGTCTCTATATCAGACATTATCCTCAAAGTTATTTATTATCAGTTAAATTTATGAAATGATTTCTCAGACACTACATCAGTCTTTTCCATTTTCTTGAGTTAGACCCTCAAAGCCATGTTTTATGTTGACATAAAAATATCAACACTGTGATTATTAAAATATGTGTCCTATATATAGTCAAATATTAGTTACAGTCAATCTGTCTCTGTAGCCATATGGGCAAATTTGATGAGCAGAACAATCTATACTTTTCTATTCAAGCACAATAGATTGCTAAGAAACCATTTTTCAAATGGGTTCAAATAATGGCATCTGCTTCTTTAAACAATTGTGTTGATGTATACTTTATTTCATATGTGAAGTTTCAAGTGCTTTATAAAGTTAAACTTTGAGGAAATATATCACTTGATTTATGTGGTAATTAGCTGAAATAGATTTTGTTTTTCTGCTCACTTCATCTATGATAACACTACAAGTTTTTCTTCATAAAATATCACTTTCAGTGTGTCACTTGTGTACTTTCAGTAATTTTCATTGGGATCTTTAGGATAAAATCCAAATGTCATAGCCCAACTTTATGAACATGCATTGTCTTGTCCTGTCACGAGCTTCCAACCTAATCTGCTTCTTTTTTATCTGAACACTCGTTGCAGCCAGATGGAGTCACTCGTGTCCTCAACATATTTGGAGTACTTCTGTGTGTTTGCTCAGATGCTCTCTTCTACCTGGTGTGAATTTGCCTCTTTTTTTAAAAAAAATTATAGAAATCTTTTCTGTCTTTCATTGTCGGGTTGTTTTACTTTGCCTGTGAAGCCACTGCAAAAACACTCAACTAGGGAAAGAGAAGGAAATTTAGTTGGGGAGGCAGAAGACTAATATTGATTGAATAGCTGCTATGTGAAATACTGTGATGGCATTTTACATATGTTATTTCAGCAAGCATTCCTTGTTTTATGAATTCCCATGAAATTCTTTTATTTAAGAAGAATATCATTATCATCATTATGACCAACTTCATTGACATTAGTATGTATTCCATCTTTATCATGTGTGGAACATACCACTTAGTTTTAGATATACAAAGAAACAGGAGATGTGGTTTTTGACCCTCGAGCAAAGGCAGGAAGATTTATGAAAAATAAATAATATATAATAAATGCCAAAAATTCAGTAAATACTAGATCAGAGAAGAGAAATAGTTACCAAATATTGATTAAAATATGTTCATTACTTTGTACCTGGAAAAGTACCTTGAACTATAAACATTTATTTTATGATGAATACAATATCCTCACATTGGGTACATGAACTAGAGAAAGAGTACATGAACTAGAGAAAGATGAAGTGGGTTAAAGACAATCATGATTTAGAATTAACTGTAGTAAGATCAGCTAAGCAGTACCTGTCCAGAAACGCACCATTTGTCTAATGGGGAATTGTCTTAGCTATTACAGAACACTTCTGTTAATTAGAGGTTTTCCTTGGTCATGGTAAGGCATTAACATTCTTTTATAATCTAATTTCTTAATATTTTCTTTGAGATTATTTTTCAAGAATTCATTACTTAAATTGGTTCCAACCTAAAATATTTTTATATTCTCTTTAAATACAATAGTTACTTTTCACATTATTTTTGTACGTATTCATTTTGTCATCAAAATGACTATTTTGTTGACATTGTAATTATTTTTCAATAATTAATATACTATATATCATTATAATTATAATATAGTAATTAATATGCCCAATATATTGAAGATGTATTTGGTAATTTTCTTTTCCTTTTTTTTTTTTTTTTGCTGTCAATAAGAAATGTACTTGTTTCAAAAAAAATCCAAATGCTGGCATTGTCCAGAAAAATTTAACAGGTTTATTTATAATTGTTATTAAGTTGAACTGCTGAAACTTGTTCACTGAAACATTTGACTTGCATTAATGCTTCACATCCCCGCATTTATATTAAAAATTCACACACAAATGGAAATGGAAAAATTGTCAATACCTGATTTCTGTTCCCTATTTTTCCACTTGAAATCATATACTTAGATACCTTTTGACCCCACGGGGGGGAAAATATCTAACGTTCAGAACTACCAGTAACAGGAAGAAGAGAATTCTTTTTTTTTTGAGAATCAAATGTTTTCCCATCATAGTGGAGCCTTAAGCACGTTCTCCACGTATGCGGCGGGCTAGCTGGATGTCTTTTGGCATAATTGTTACACGTTTGGCATGAATAGCACACAGATTGGTGTCTTCAAAAACGCCAACCAGATAGGCCTCCCTTGCCTCCTGCAAAGCACCAATAGCTGCGCTCTGCAAGCGCAGGTCTGTTTTGAAGTCCTGAGCAATTTCTCGCACCGGACCCTGGAAAGGAAGTCTGTGAGTCAGAAGTTCAGTGAACTTCCGATAACGTCTGCTTTCATGGAGTGCCGTTGTACCGGGCCTGCAGCGATGAGGTTTCTTCACTCCTCCAGCAGAGGGCGCACTCTTGCGAGCGGCTTTTGTCGCCAGTTGCTCCTTGGGTGCTTTACCACAGGTCCATTTGCGGGCAGCCATGGTACAGAGACCTCCTTACTTTCCCCTTCTTGGGCTGGAGCTCGGCGAGCGAGAGGCGGCGCTGGCGCTTGAGAGCGATGGCGGCATGGCGGTGGCTGCGAACACAGTTCTATTTGATAATTTTCTAGTGGGTGTCATTTAAAAATTGCATCTGGGAAGAAATAAAACCTGAAAAGAAGGAATAGAAGAAAAGGGGATCTCACAATATTGGCACTACTATGTTTTTTGTAGGTTCTTTTCATTTCTCTCGAGACACAGAAACCTGTGATATCTCTGCATGTTTCACTTCACTGGCTTTGGGACAGTGTAGTCTCATTTGAATGTATTACTCCAAGATATAAAAGTTGAAATTTAAATGCAAGTTAAACCAGCATTTTATTCTGAATTTGCAATAACCTGAGGTAGGAAAAGTCCTGTCTTCAGTAATGACTGAAATAAACCTCACACCAGTGCAGGAAGCACCTGAGTCATGAGATTACCCAAGGCTCCTGAAGCAGCAATGGTAAGAAACTGTAAATGCTTCCTGACATCACTCACATTTCTCTTTTTCTCTTCTAGGTGTTAAAGTGGGTAGAAGAAGCGGTGCAGGCCTCCAAAGTTCACCTCTTATCCACAGATCATTTGGAAAATGCTGTAAATACTTGGAAAATTCCTTTTGACCCCAGCCTAAAAGAGGTCACTGTGTCTCTGAGTGGTCCTTCTCCGATGATTGAAATTCGCAATCCTTTAGGTGAGAACCAATAAAATACAAAAGCCATGGAGGCAAAAGACTTTTTGCACGTTTATTTATGTCAAGTTTATGCTAACTTTATGAATAAATTCAATACATTCGGAAGTGGCTAGGGAAGATGTTTAAGAAAAGATAACAATTTAAAAATCTGAAATATTGTTGAATTGACATTCAAATAGCTAAAACTCCTAATATTTGAACAGATTAGATTCAGTAAATTAATCGTAGTTAAATTATCCAAAGGAGAATATTTAAATTAAACCTGAAATTATATTTTCTTAATCTATCTGTGAGGAGATATTTTACAGTAATTTATTCTGTAAAATTCAGTATTTTCTGCTATTTTTAAATGAATCACACTAAAAAACTCCTAAAACAACTCATTTTTCATTGTATCATTTTCTTGATACGGTTTAATTTTACGGAAGACAGTGTTTAAAATCAAATATTTATTCTTAGTAGAGGAATATTTTCGTTTACTTTGCTTCGTCACTTAATTACATTTCATAACCATAAGATTTGCCTGATTCCATTGCTGATTGATAATTATAATAATAATTACACTGAAAAGCAATCTAGTAAACATAAAACTCTTTCATCTTTTCTTAATATTTTTATTTAGAAATATTTTTTACCTCTTGATATTTATGAAATAGTTGTATTTCTACTATGACTGTAGTTGCATTTTTTTCCCCGTGAATATTTATAAATGGAGAGGGGGAGTAACAAACTTCTTATTTAAGTCTTAGAAGAAAATAACTAATTCCTAAAAGAACTAGCATATGAAATTTCCCTCAGAGGCCATATCCACACTGGCAAACACATTGGAATTTATGAAACAAGTGAAACCTCTTTTTGAAAACTTCTGCAGATTTGGCCTTGTAAGTGAATTTTTCTGTTGAGGTAGCATTCCACTGTGATAACATCCATGTTATCTGAGAAAGACTTGTGTTTTCCAGTACCTGAATACTTAAAAATACCTGTACTTATTGCATTATGTTTCTACTACCTTAAAAAGTTATTGGGCATTCATGATTGTAAACCTTTTGATTTTACATAGGATGCTTATAACTGGTTTGTTTATGTAACTACAGAAGTAGTCCATAGGAAAGACAAGAGTGAAGTGAATAACTAGACTATGGCTTAATTCCAATTTACTCTTCTTCCTCTCTGAGTTCTAATGGCTGGATACTTTAGATACATCTCAGGTCGATAGGGGATGGTATCATGCTACTTCGTTACACTGCCTCCTTTAATTATTCCTATGACAGATAAAAGCCTTCTTCTGTGCTTCATGGAAAACTGGTTAAGGTTTTACACTTTGTGGAAGGATATGCCCAGGGCTCTCATGTTGTTAATACCTTGAGTGGTCTCCAAAAAGACATTTATTCTGGGTTGCTGTGCTTGCCATTATTTAATCTAAATGTCTCTAGTGACTGCATGTAACTTCTTGGTAGTCATAGTAATTGTTATCGAAATACGATGACAGTCTGCCAATTGTTATTCTCATTTACATCCAAATTAGCATAACAAACGAGAATCTGTTACTTCAGTCTCCAATGCCCAGAAACTCTCAAATTAAGTATATTTTAAATATACATAATATTTTGAGTTGGGGCGCAAATGTCCATTAGGTAATAGATACTGAAAATGGAATGCTCTTCATTTTAGTCCCAGAATAGAGAATAAAGGCTCTTTGGGTTAGTTTGCAGCATACTTTAGTAAAAAATATGTCTGTGTTGTTTGAAACCTGACCACACTTTCAGTTTTGCGTAGTGTTAAATTAGTTAGTATACATAGCTAAGAGAAAGATTATGCTTGATACCTTTATGTCTGTCTTTCAGGGAAGCTGATAAAAAAGGGATTTGGCCTGAACGAGCTATTAAATATCCACAACTCTGCCAAAGTGGTGAATGTAAAAGAGCCAGAGGCTGGGATGTGGACAGTGAAGGTAGTGTTATTTCACAAAGTCTGTTTATTATTTTATTTTGATGTTGGCCTGTTTTATGAAATATGTACAATAATTTATTTACGTATACTCTTGCAAACATGGAGAGCACTTTTAATAAAAAACAGTATACATAGCGCATTTGTAGGAGGGGTCTTGTGGTCACATGAATTCGGAAGTGTTAAGTTTTGATACTATGAGCATCATCAATGCCACATGATACACTTAAAATTTTAGGATAGTTTTCTATCATAAAATTTGTAAATTGATTTTATATCCCCTTCTGTTTCCAAAATAACCAGAGGTGGAGCCAGTAGAGAGCAATGATGTGGGCCATGGGTTCTGGTGTGGACTGCCTGGATTTGAATCTCAATGCCACCTCTTAACAGCTGTACTGCCTTGGGAACTGAACTTCGCTGCACCTAGCTTTCCTCCTCTGTCATGTGGCGACGCCGCTAACAATCTTTTATTACATAGGATTGGGCTGAGAATTAAGATAATACACATGAAATACTTAGCATGGTTTCTGTTACAAAGCAAGTATTCAAGTACTGTTGGCTGTTGTTATTGGGCGAATCTATAGTCACTGTTTTCTTTAACACAAAATGGTGTCTGTATCCAAGACTTATCTTAAATGGTTTATATTTACTCTAAGAAAGCATCGTATTTTGGCAGGATGGAGGAAAAAATATACACTCGAAATTTAGGATACTGTACATTAGAGATCTAGTTCTCCTGCAAATTGTCATGTAGCAGTTGCTCTGAGTGACTTGCCAATATTTCTCAGACTTTTTAGTGTGCTCTGGCCTACTTCCAAATCCAGTATCTGCATTTCTCTGTCTGGGAGGTTTTTTCTAGAACAGGAGAAGGCTCTTCTGCTAAGGAATTAATACCCCTCAGGAGCAGCTTTTAGCCCCTGAAGGAATAAGCTCCAGACATCCACTGTGGGAGCAGGCATAAAAGCATACCATTTATTGGCCTAGTCCCTTTCCTGTATCGTTTCCCTTTTTCCTGTTAGCATCCCTTGCATCTCTCAAATAAACAACTTGCTCTAGAGTTTTTTTGGGAGAACTCAGATGAAGATGCCTCATGCATTATTTACTCTTTCATTGTCTCAGCTTTCTTACATAAAATGAGATTAATGGGATCATAATCCAAATTAGAGAGCTGCTGTGAACAAATATGGATATGACATACCACAGAAATTTGAGGAGCCATTTTTGATGTTGGCTGTTTTTTTTTTTTTTTTTTTTTTAGAATATTACATTAACTTTTCTAGTTTAAAGAATGAACATTTACATTGTAATTCCATTCAAATCCTAGGATATCAGTTCTTTATTCTCAGAACTCTAAGCCCTGTAGGGAAAACAGAAACTGTAGTATGGATTTTTTTCAAGATGGATAATATAAGAACATGGGTGAAAAGGCGCAACATGAAAGAAAATCTGGTAATTTCTTAATGACTGGACCAGAAATGACTTCACCTGCCTGTTTTATTCACCCAGTTCCTGGCGTGTAGTAGCTGCTCAGTATTTATTGAATGCATTAGATTGGCAATGATGAAGTGTTTTGCTGCTATAATATTTATATTTTAAATAAATGTGACCAAATTGATGTTACAGTTATTTTTATCTACCTTCCCAGTATATCACTAGTGTTGAGTCTGACTTTCTGTGACCATAGCAGGAAGGAACATATGAAGTGTTGAGTCTCTTCATCTCCTAAAAACTTTCAGCATGGCCCAAGCCAACAGTGTCCTGAGCTAGCAAGTCCACTGAGGCAATTTTTTTGTTTTCTGAATAGTGACATTAAGTATCCATTATCAACTGTGACATATGTGCAAATGATGCCCTTCTTCCATGTTATTAGCAATTAATTGTGAAGTGTTTGAACGTATTTTCAGGTGATTTGGATTGTTACCTGTGGTATTTCCTCTAGTAAGACTCTTGTCTAGAGGAGGGGTATTGCATGACTGTTGTTTTACCTTGTGCCAAACTCATCTATTCATTCAGTCACCCATTCAGTAAACATTTACTGAGTTTCTGCTCTCGGCCATATTCTATGCTACTTACTTAATGGACACTAAGCACATTTTAATTAATAATTAGAACAGAGAAGTACCAAGGATTAGTCTGTGACAAAGGAGAGCAAAGATAGGGTGATGAGGTGATGAGAACTCTGTTTAGACAAGTCTCTAAGCTCAGTCTCCTATAATTAAGGGAACAATAAAAAGACACAGTATCTATTATCATATTATCTTAAATTTATATCTAGTCCTCACCAAAAGAGCCTCCAGTTCTGATTTACACCATTTTTAGTGTTGGATTAGTGGTAACAACAACTAAACAAAAGATAAACATTACAATGCAACTTAAAAATAATAAACTTCTTTTGCTCCTCTATGAAATACCAAAAGAATGTATCATGTTGGTACAAAGGAAATTGAACTGAATCTGCTGACATAAATATTGCTGTTGACTTTGGATCTCCCTTTTGGATGGCTCATGAGTGATAAACGTTTAACATTTGTGCTTTCTCAAGAAATGTCTGAGATTAGTTAGTGTATTCCTGGTGCTGTCTCCCATGCCCTCTACTGTCTGGAAAAGGTCTGCTTTATCAGTGGAATTAATAATGGCTCTTTGGATTTTCACATAACAGTTTTTATCTGAAGTGTGGAGAACAGTCTATCTGTTACTTGTCCTTGCCATGGTATTCAAGGACCACCCAGCTGAGCCTTAGCTAGTCTTTCTAGTTATCTTCCATCACTTGTCTTTACACTTTAGTCAAATACAGTTTTGTATGCCCTCCTTCCCCCAACCATGTTCTCTTACTGCATGATTTCTTTCAATCTGTTCTTTCTCTCTAGAACATCCTTCCTTGAAGTCTGACTTATAACTATCCCCAACATTCAGTTCAAATGGCAAAACTTTCATCAAGCCTTGTCAGATTTTCTTTTTTTTCTCTAAAATGCTCTCTTTTCCCTCTTGCTTTCTACTAGATTTTTCTGCATCTCCTTTTTGGATTAATTTCTCCCTTATATCATTTTTATTTTTGTACATATTTTCTCTTCCTGTTTAACTAGAGACCAAAATTTGTCACTAGTATATGCCACAGTGCATGAGAAAGAGCTATAGAAATGGTTATGAATAAAAAATTAATATATTTATTCAGTGTTATCTAGGGAAGCAGGCAGAAGTATTGATTTAGTTAGCCAAAGTGGATATACTGGCACAGAAGACAAATGAGTTCATGATTTAAAATGCTAAGAGAGTGGCAGTTTTTTTTTGTTTTGTGGTTTCCCTTCTAAGTACTTTACTATGACATAGCAGGGCACTTTCACCACACAGAGATGAGTCAACTCATTTGCGTAATTCATATAAATGACTCAAATGTTTTAGGATGCCTCTGATGCAGGTAAAGCATATTAAAAAGAATTAACTGAAAAGAACATAAAGTTTTATTAAAAACAGAAAAGAAGATTGTTTTATGCTTCCAAATTTCTATTTGTACAGAAGCTAAAAACCCTGGATCTTGTTTTTGAGAAGCAATATGAATTTTCCGTTTAAACAGCTATATCCATGTATAGAGTATTTGAATACAACCACAGAAACTCTTGGGCCAAATTTTGTCCTCTGCTTCTTAAGGGGAACTCCCTATAAAGTCATTAAATAATTGTTAGCACCCAGTAGGTTTAGGTGATACAAAATGTTTCTATTAGTCTAGGATTATCAATGTGTTCATATAATTTAACACATCCCTTGGGGTATGTTTCCATTAAGCAAATTTAGATAAACTGTCTTTGGATAATTTCCCAAGTAGAGAAGGGAATGTACCCAACCATATGATTATCTTGAGATTCTGAAACTAGTAGAAATATTTTGGTTTTGGATAGTTATGTTAGTTGCAGAGCCTACATGAATTTTCTACAGGTAAGGATATTTGAGAAATCATACTCAAGTGGCACAAGCTTATTTAGGAATCATAATTAAATCAACCTCAAGTTTACAAAAGACCACACAAGAAGATTAGTATGCTGGCCTCCTGTTATTCTCACCTGGTGACTCTTGCAAGAGCCTGTAGACTACACCAGGTGTGTTATTTAAATAGATTAGGTGTGACACTAATTTAATGTTTTGGGTCAATGAAATGTTTCATGGTGGATTTTTCCTGGAAAACTTCCCAGTTTACTGGCCTGCCAATATCAAACTGTCAGCCAAATGAAATGCTTCCTTTATAAAAAAGATACTTGTACAGTTAGGTCACAGATATGCTTGGGTATATATAAATGTATGTATGTATATGTGTGTGAACATGTATGTAAATATAATTTATTTTATGCTTTGGATACATTTCTGTTCTTATCATCACATTTCTCCAAATGCACAATGCCCAATAAAATGATATTTCAATCTAGCTGGCATTATTATATCTTTGTATCTGGTACAATGCCTAGCTCACACTAGGTTCTTAATAAAGATTTGATGGAAACCATCATATTCTTTAATTTGTAAAGAATGGTATACCATTTAAGAGCAAATACTTTGAAAAGAACTGAATATCTATTTGAATTCAAGATTCATGACTTTATACCTATTTAACCTTGGAGAAATTACTTAACCTCCCTAAATCTGAGGAAAATGGGGGGAAATAATAGCTACTTAACATTGTCATGATTAAATGGGATTTTGGTAAAGTCGCTTAGTTTCTGGCACGTGAATAGGTTAATTAAATTAGTTATTCTCTTGACTATATGTAAAGTGTACATTGTATTTTTACTTTCTTTTAATGCAGATACATGAAGTTTTTTGTTTTTTATCTTTTTTACATTGGACATATTTGCTATTTTGTAAAATAACTCTTTTGAGAGAGGAATAAAAACGAGCTCTATCAATCAAATTTTAATTCAATTTATAACGGGTCAGGTTTCACATTTAGTACTAGGAGGAATTCTCACTGGCTTAATATAAGAAAGTTAATTGCTCACTAATACTCCACGTTCTATGCGGTTCGACAGGATGTTCTGCTTTCCTCAGTCACTGAGGCAGCCAAGCTAACGGAGGCTCCACCGTAATTTAGAACATGCAGCCTGCTGTCACTTTAGTGGGAGAAAAACCTGAAGAAGGTGCATTGAATAAATAAAAAGAACGGATTTGTGTCACTTCTTTCTCATCCCGGAAGTGCCACACTTCGCTCCCTTTATAACTCATTGACCAGAACTATTATCGTGGCCTAATGGTATGTGGGGGCTGGCTCATAATGGCTCATGGAGAGAGAATTATGAAATTCTCTTCCCAGCTCTGTGTTCAGTGACATCACATTGGGAGCTAGAAATTAGCCATAATGGGGGTATTTACAACAAGGAAACTGAAAAATGCCAAAAATTAAGTCTTTCGTTTTTGAGAGGAGTTTATCAACAGTACAGCACTGATCTGAGCCCTCCTAACTGAAAGGGTACGTAGAAATGTAGAATGGCAAACAAATAGTTGGAGAATGTTATTGTTTTCTATGCCGTAGAGTCCAAATCTACCCAGACATATGTTATCCTAAAATACTATGCATAGACTGAGGTACAAAAGGAAAAGTATTGAATTTGGAATAATTGACATTTAACTTGCTGTCTAAAGTAAGGTAAGTAATCAGTTTTTTGAGCTTCTTTTTCTTTATGATGCTATAAAATTATCTCTGGATGTAATAGGATTATTTTAGCTAACGTGTGAACATACTTAGCATAGTACATCCAGAAAAATTCAATGAATTCTTGATGAATCTGACATTAGCTGATCTTAGGAGAATCTAAGGAAAAGCATCAACACCAGGCAGCTGGATAGCTGTAATATCATTTATTAAATCCATAATTATCAAATGCCTATTGAGTAACTTTCTGTAGGTGATGAATATGACATAGTTACTGCCCTGAAGGGACTTTCAATATAGGCAGGTGTATAATAAGCCTTCACCTTTAAACTAAGAAGTAGATCCATCTACAACAGAGCTGACCAGAAAGATCTGAGCTGAGATCTCAAAGGAGCAACTATTAGTAATTTTCCTCTGGAGCTCTCCATGGTGCTTGTTCTGTGATACTTCAGCCTGGGCTGCTTCTTGACTCCTGGTAGTCTTACTCCAATTCAGAAACTTAGACTCTGGGCCACTCTGCTCCTCCTTTTTTTTTTTTTTTTAAACAACTTTATAGGTCAAGGCTACTTATTTGCAATCTTATGATGCCAGTATAAATCTAGTATAACCACATCTTTGCCAAACCCTGACTGTCTCACCTCTGCTCACACTGTGGCAGCCTGTGTATGCCTGTGTATTCCAGACTCAGATCCTTTCACAACTTGGTGAAGATGATACTCCTCACTCAGCGTGTTAATGCAGCTCATTATGAACTTTTAAAAATTATGTAATTAAATTGACTATTTGAAACACAACTCTCAGAATTTCTAGCACATATAAACTCTGTCCAGTGTCTAGTGTCTAGAAATTTTCCAATTATGTGCTCTGAGCCAGTATGCTGCTCCTAGATTTCCCTCTTAACTGCAGAAGCCTTGAGGTTAGTTAGCTCTGTGCAAGAGTGATACTGTGGTACTTTAAGATATTCTGTGTTGGAGAGATGCTTTTTGGAGTCACATTCTAATTTTAATATAAGTCGCAGGTTGAATCTACATGACATAAAAGACCAAGTGGAAAAATATTAGGATAATAATTTTGGCCTCATTAATTTACATATATAGAAAATGATACTAAGATGACTAAAATCATTTGGAAGGGAAAGGAAGGGGAAGAAATATGGCTGGGCTGTCTCCCTGCTTGACTCAATTGCAGAACTAGCTGAATTGTTTTTGCCCCTCCGAGACCTTCAAATCTTTTGGTTCTCCTCCAACTCTAACAGGTTCACAACTTTTGAGAATTCAAAGCCTTCTCCCAACATTGCTGCAGTTTCCTGAATGCATACTTTGTTATGACTTTCTTGCCTCCTGGTTATTTCTGTGTTGATTCTAACCTTCTGTACTTTGATGCAGGGCAAAACTCAGCCCCTTCAAAATTGCACAGGAAATCCATCAACAGCAAGCATTTTGTGAGTTTAGTAATTTGCCTGTAGATATGGGGCTGTGTCTTGAAGCAGCTTGTGTCCCCGCCCCCTTTGTACCTCCCCATTGCATTTCTCTGCTTCTGTCCTCTGTATAGTCTCAGGGGATCCATATTACTCTCCTTCTATTGTGCAGAGCAGTTCAACAACTTTCAACTTTTACTCTCAAGCCAACATAGTTGAATTTATTGAAATCATCGTGATAAATTCATAGGGTAATGGTAGAGTTTGATTTCTGGACCCTCCCTGAGTTCACAGCCCAGCTCTACCACCTGCTTCATTTGTTACTTTGAGCAAATTACTTAACCTCTCTGAACTGTGAAATGAAGATAATAATAGTACTCTCTCATAGGGACCTTCATGAGGATTAAAAATGATAATTTGTGTAAAAGAGTAAGCCTAATACGTAGTGTGCATTTTGTAGATGTTAATATTTCTTTCTCCTCTTTCTTCCATTTACTTGTTGGTTTTACCATTATTATACATAGAATCTTTTTGTTCCTATTATTCTAGTATCTTAAAAAGGGAGCTCAAATAAGCAATGGACTAAAGTAATAGTTTAATAGATATCAAACTATTGGCACTTTCTCATGAAAAAATTTAATGAGATGTTTAGTGTTCCTAAAATACTGTTCAAGTATTGTAATTCTTTAAGAGAATGACTAAAGATTAATAAATGCATGAATTAATATCAGAGGTAATTTTAAACTAAATTAGCTTAACTTTTTTCTTTTTATTACATATTTAAACCATAATTTTGGTTTATTTAGAGTGTTCTTTGTTCCCATTACTCTGGTTAATCCAAAGGTGTATAAAAACAGACTCACTTGGAGATACCTTTTAATTGCAAACCCTTTTATGAAGACGTACATATTATATGCTACTGTTTGCAATATAATATGGAAACATGAAACTAAGATATTTTGTTATTTAACTTATTACCCTTCATATTTTAGCATTGCTCAGAGAAGAGTAAGCCTACATTCTTACTTCCACATACTTTTGTTAATGAGTGTGCTATTTTAAGGGTCAAAGTTAATTTATTTTATAATAATTTTATATAATTCATAAGGGGCTCCCTATTCATCAAATCTGCTTTATTTTTAATATATTTAGTAATAGAATGTAACATATATTCAAACACTTGCATAATTTCTAACATTTTCACTCAAATGTTGTTAAATAAGTACCACGTTTTTTAAAAAGAACCTTTGTCAGTTCATTTATGCACAGAACTTGGCAAGATGATTAGCTCTTGGTTGCAGTTATTGGGCAAATTATGTGTCATATTTGCCCTTGCAACCTCAACAGCTTTTTATCATAAGGGACTTTCTGAGCAGCAAGGCAATTAATGATAATACATGATGTCGGTGAATAAACTTCAATCAACTCATCATAATATTGAGCATTTTGATTGACTTACATGAAATTGGTAGGTGATAGTATCTTCAGTAAAGCTCTGCATTATCTAAAGAAGCTGATATTAGACTCAGCAAGGTTTTATATAACTCTATAGGAAATCCCTGATTTAAAATTGGGTCATGATCTATAGTTTCCTTTTTAATATATCACATGGAATTTATAACACATTTTCCTTTAGAAATAATGGAATATATGGTGGTACTGAGATCCCTAAACTTTCATATCCAATCTTTTGTAACCCTTATACAAATGAGAATCATAGTAATTATTAATAGCAGCATCATTTATGCTAAGAATATAGCAATACCGTTTTCGGGATGATGTGTTTTTTTCTTTTTCCTTCCCTTCATTTTCCTTACCTTTGAGTTCTTGCAGATTCTGCTCAATGAGGAAGAAAGTTGGTAGCAACAGGCACGTAGCTTTTCATTATTCCTTTCCACGTTGCCAAATAACAAGGAGCCACAGGGAATACTGTGTAGTTTGAAGAGCTCTGGAGGTGGCCCATCTTTAACCATGTGTAACTGTATTTGGCTGTTCATTAGATTTTTATATGTGTGTGTGTGTGTATTTCTAGGGCATTCCGTCATTGCTATGATACCTCAATATGTGCCTTCTCAGTGTTGAGAGTAGTTGAGATTCATCCTGATGTTATATAATTTTTTTTTCTCTCCCATCTCCTACTTCTACTTAAATGCTAATATTATTGTAGGAATCTTATTTTGAGATAGACTCTTGGTGATCAAGGTAATAAAAAAATGTTGAACTCTTGTCATAACTCTTTGGTGGTTTTGAAATGCATATTCCTGTTCTCCAATGATCAGAGATTCTGATTCAGTAAATCCGGGCTGGAGCTCAGGACTTTGCTTTTTTAACAAACGCTGAGTTACTTTTGGGTTTTTTTTTTATTTCTTTTTAAGTTTTTTTTTTTAAGTTTTTTTTTTTATTTCAGAGTATTACAGGGGTACAAATGTTTAGGTTACATATATTGCCTATGTCCCACCTGACTCAGAGCTTCAAGAGTGTCCCTCCCCCAGATGGTGTGCACCGCACCCATTAGGTGTGAATTTACCCATTCCTTCCTCCTACCTCTCGCCTGTCTGACACCTTATGAATGTTACCTCTCATATGTGTACATTAGAAAACACTGAGTTACCTTTGCTAGAACACTGCTGAGCTGAGGATACCAGATGGCTGAAACCTGGAAAGTGATCAACTCATTTGTTTATCCTGGCTATAATGTCCTAGAGGCAAAGAAAAAGGAAATATTTTCCAAAATTGAACTTGGATGTTATTTATGGGAGAAGATTTAGTCTTCATTCATTCATTTCATCAATATTTGCTGAACATTTACCATGTGACAACAGTGAATAAAACAAAGATCCATGCTCTCGTGGAACTTCTACGGATTTACTTAAAGGGATTCACTAGTGACAAAACACTTATATATTTTACCATTAGGTATGAAATATAGTACTGAATTGTATTTTAGAGCAGTCCTCATGGAATATGTACTACAAAACTTACATTTAAAATGTGAAATCATGGTTAAGTTTAGAACATCCAGATCAGAGCCTCAATTATTGGATATCAGTTCTAATTAACCATTCTACAATTTACCGTACTGGTTGTGGTTTAGTGTGACCAGCATCCTGGATCAACTGCTAACTGGGTTTGTCATTAAACGTTTTCAGACCTCTAGCAGTGGAAGGCACTCTGTTCGCATCACTGGCCTCAGTACTATTGATTTCCGAGCTGGCTTTTCCCGAAAGCCCACCTTGGACTTCAAAAAAACAGTCAGCAGACCAGTGCAAGGTTTGTATGTGCATATTACTTAAATTGACATAATAGATATCCAAGTATAGAATATTTCTCCAACTGTTATTTTATAATTTTATAATGTTCAATAAAATTGAGAATCATAGCATCTTTACTTTAAATGTGATTGTTTTCTTGGCCTAGTCACTGTTTCTCAAAGTGTAGTCCCAAGACCAGGAATATCAAAGTCACTCAAGGTGCTTATTCAAAATTAAGATTCCTGGCTAGGTGCAGAGACTCACACCTGTAATCCCAGCACTTTGAGAGGCTGAGGCAGGAGGTGATTCTTGAGGCCAAGAGTTCAAGACCAGCTTGGGCAACATAGTGAGACCTTGTCTCTACAAAAACATTAGATGGTCATGACTGAAGTCCTGTAGTCCCAGCTACTCGGGTGGCTGAGAAGGGAGGATCCCTTGAGCCCAGGAGTTTGAGGCTGCAGTGAGCTGTAGATTGCGCACTGCACTCCAGCCTGCGGACAGAGCAAAATCCTGCCTGAGGAAAAAAAAAAAAAATAGATTTCTGGGCCCTGCTCCATACTTCCTGAATTAGAACCGCAGAAGCTAGAGCCCAGGAGCATGTACTTTAGTGAGCACCGCAATTGATTCTTACACTTACTAAATTTCGAGAACTACTAACCTAGATATTGAGACTTTTTTCTTACTAAAATCTATAAATTGCCTTGTCAAGGTGAAATTTGTGTATACAGCTGAAAAGTTAAACACACCATGTATCATTGTATATTCAAAGATAAAATTATTGTTGATTTTTAAGCTTGTTCTTTCTCTCATTTTATTCATTCATTAAGATTTGCAGTTTTATAGCTAAAAAGAAAGCTCAGTCACACTGTAACTCCTAAAAATTTTTTTCTGGTTATTCATTTATTTTTATTGCTGCCTTTTCTAGAATGATACAAAATAGTGAATCTTTAAAATTATTCATGTAATCAAACATCATATAACAAAATATTCACAATTCTAAGTTTTTACATATAAACACAGTTAAAATACTATAAAAATAATTACTTAGGATTTCCTAAGTTTCTCTGGACATGCACAAACTTTATGTAGAAACAGTTCTACAACTGGTCCACAATTTGTAGGACAGTCTATAGTACTCATCCTTATGGTACTCATATATTGTTATAATGAAATACTTATCTGATGTATAACCTCAACTGCATGTTACTTGTAAATGTCTTTCTCTCGTAGGAATACCTACCTACGTGCTGCTGAATACTTCCGGAATTTCCATTCCAGCTAGAGTAGATCGTCTTGAACTTCTGAGTATCTCAGGAAGTTCCCTTAAGACCATGCCTGTTAAATATTACCCAGATCAAAAACCTTATGGCATATGGAATATTTCCGACTTTATACCACCGAATGAAGCTTTCTTTCTCAAAGTAACAGGCTATGATAAAGATGATTACCTCTTCCAGAGAGTATCAAGTGTTTCCTTTTCTAGTATTGTCCCAGGTGAGACATCATTTTATTCACCACTGGAATATTGATCATTTACGGGGGTGATGTGGTCCCATAGGTACCTAATGGACTGTGAAATCAAAAATAATATTGTCACATTGTTACTGTGTCACTGGATTAATGGGCATTTACACTTAGGTGACAGTTTTTCTTAATCATTTATTAGCACATCCAAAGTTTCATGTTAAGTCTTACTGATGGTAAATCTGAGAATTTTGATTACTTTAATCAATGTAAGAACTGGAACTGGGAAATTCTGGTACCCTTTCTCCTTCTAAAAAAGTCTGACACATATGTTTGATTAAATTATCTGAAGCAGCTAAATGTTTATGTATAGTTGTCGGAAACCTTTTACTCCATGGACAGTCTATTTTACACAACTGGTGATCACTGTATTTATTTATTTGGTTAGTTATTAATAGTCAATAGGTAAACTAGTTACTTATATATTTGCTGTTATATAGAGATGAGATCACAGGTCAGAGATTATTTGGAGGCATCAGGTGTCCTTTCAATTAATCTATACTTGAACTATTTCTCAAGGCTAATGACTGAACTCTGACACAAACTTTAGAATTGTAGCTTTAACCACGACAGAGATATAGAAGGATTGCTTTTAAAATTGTGCTATTGGATTGAAGGACAACAATTTATCATTTATATATAAGGGAGTAATTTGGGAAATTTAGGGATAAATTTATAGGTATTGTTTAATAGTTGTAGAATGGTAAGAATAGAGCCAATCTCAGTATTTCCTCATATAAAATATTCAAAGTTAGTTGGCTTAGCCCCTAAATTGAATGCCAAAAATCTAATGGATTCCTAAAAACCATTTTTACATTCCGTTTGGAAAAACTACCCTATGTATTTGATTCTAAGATGTGTGCGTTCTTACATTTTTGAAATAAAAATATGTTCTACAACTAATGATGTATTATATTCATAACTTATTTGGTAGCTTTTTTCTTACCTTGGGTAGTACAAAAAATATTGTGTCTTAAAATCAGCGAAGTCTTAGGTTCAGTCAATACCATAGTAAGTTATCTGTGGAGATACCCAGAAATAAATCAGCTTTGAATAAATAAAGAGAGTTAACTTTTAATGATTTGGATTAATTGGAACACAGTGGGCTTACTGGGATGATTTAGGTATGAAGCTTTTCAATGGATTAACAAGAAATACCCAACATCATTGTGACCTTCTTGCCTATGTTTTTTTTTCCTAGATGCTCCCAAAGTTACAATGCCCAAGAAAACCCCAGGGTACTACCTGCAGCCAGGCCGAATTCTCTGCTCTGTTGAGAGTCTTCTGCCCTTTACCTTGAGCTTTGTCAGAGATGGAGTTACACTTGGAGTAGACCAGTATTTCAAGTGTGTAAATGTTTCTATCAGTAATAATTTATAGCTTTAAACATGTAAATACAAATAGATACCTATTTTAATACACTTTTTCACTGAAAATTCTCACTTATATACTTCATAGCCTGAAATAAAGCAGTGAACAAAATAGATACAGATCTGTGCCCTTGTAGAGCTTATATTGTAATGGAAGGAGAAAGAAAACAGATGACAAATATAATAAATGCTAGAATACTTTCAAATATTAACTCAGGTTTTATAGAATCTGAATTTGATATCATTTGGGAATCTCTTGTTAAGACAAAGAGTACAGAATTCGGAATACAACGTTAATTACCAAACCTTGAAAGGGAACCTTGCAAATAAGAGGGCATGAAGCTATAGCTTTGTTGGCTTCAGGGTGAACATGTCTCTGGATCTGATTTACAGCATTAAGATAAGCGAATCTGATAAGCGCTATGGCAAAAAGTAGAGCAGATTAATTGGGATGAATAATACTGGTAGGTAGGGTGCATGTGGTTTTGGCCAATTTGTGATTTTAAAATTCAAGATTAAGGGCATTTGAGCAACCTAAAGAGGGTGAACGAGATGGTCAACTAGATATCCAGGGAGCATTTACATACCAGAAAGAACAAGTGCAAATGCAAGAGGGCCAGAGTAGACTGGGCATGTGGGAAAGACAGGAAGGAGGCCAGTGTGGCTGGAGCCCAGTGAGCCAGGAGGAGAACGGTAGTAGGTAAGATCAGAGAGGTGCAGTTTGTGCTGCAGGTGGGAGACAGGTCGACCAGAGCATGTGTGGCTACTGCATATAACAATCAACAGAAGTGGACTAGAGGGCACCAACTTTTCTTTGTGAAGTTGGGTGACTTTTAAAAACAAATATAGGTAACCTAATGATAAAAATTGAGTAGAACTTGAAGACTAGAGGAAAACAAGTTTTGGAAAATGTTGCCGTTAACTTACTATGAAACAAACTACATTTTGGGAAGAACTCTAGGAATTATTTTACCAATCCTTTACACTGTTAATTCAATATTAACATGACTTCCATAAGATGTTAAATATTTGGCAGTCTTAGCTTATGCAGTCTCTTTATGAGGGATTATTTTAAGTGAAAATTTATGTCAGGAATGTTTGTCATAACTTTAGAAAATCTTCCATTCTTTAAAGATTGAACTATATTATTTCCTGCTTCTTACATAGTATATCTTAATGATTTACTTAGCTATATATTACCAACAACATAACTGACCAGGATATCAATCAAATAATGAAGTTTCATAACTGACAGATGATATCAAATAATTCTGCTTTATGTTTAAAGAGTAATATTTTTCAAAGACATTTGAGAGTCTTTATGAACATTAATTCATTAGTTTCACATAGTTCCTGGGAGGTAAGCCACAGAATTCTTTTTTTCATTTTCCCAGCTCTGTGGCCCAGAGAAGTGACATGCTTTGCTGACATTTATTAAGCTCTTTGAATATGAGAATCTGGATACAACATCAGGCATGGGTGATGATAGACTGATACTCTAATCCTGATTCACTCACATGTCTCTGCCCTAGATTTCCTAATAATATGAAACATGTGACTTAATGTTTGTTTGTATCAGTCACTTTGATCACCAGGGGATGTAAGAGAGAATCGGTTTGCATGTTAGCGTCAGGGCACATTCCTATTTGACATGTTCTTTTCCCTATTCCAAAGTCCATCCTTTTAAATCTTTTAATTTAATTTTATTTTTAATTATTATGGGTACATAATGGCTGTAAATCTTTATAAGGTACATGTGATGTTTTGATATAGGCATACAATGTGAATTAATCAAATCAGAGTAATTGGAGTATTCATCACCTCAGGCATTTAACATTTCTTTGTGTTAAGAAAATTCCAGTTCCACTCTTTTAGTTATTTTAAAGTATACCCTAACTTGTTGATTATAGTCACTTTGTTGTGCTATCAGCTATTGTTCATTCTATCTGACTAAATAACTATATTTTTGTGCCCATTAACCATCCTCACTTTATCCCCCCCTCCCCTTCCCAGCCTTTGATAACCATCATTCTACTCTCTGTCTCCATGAGATCAATTCTAAAACTTTTTTTTATTGTGTCCATATACTGCTTAATGTCAACTGAGAAGGCTACATGAAAAAGAGAATTATTTTCATGTAATATTTTATAAACAAGAGAGGAAAAAGTATAACTGTAAAGAACATTCTTTAAGTGACTAGTAAACTAGTTATATGCCTTTGAACAAATCATTTGTGCCTTTTGTATCTCAACTTTCTCATTTTTAAAAAGAGGGATTTGAGACTAGAAGAATTGTCACTTTCTGTTCTAAAATTTCCATGAATCTAAGTTTTTAATGAATCCTAATATATGCTCATCTCTGAAGTAGGCACTGTAGAAAATACCAAAGATGGATATATTCCAAATTCCTACCTTCCTGGAATTTACCAGTACCTCCTAGAAAATGACATTTACAAACTGTGCTTAGTGTACTGCTGTTAAGCATTCAAGACACAGCTGAAGGGATGGGTACAGTATAGAGTAAATGATAGCCTGCCCTCCCCCCAAGCTGAGTGTGACTGTACGAATTACCGGCACATACTGCATACAGCATTGAAAGGAAACAACATTAACCGAAGTGAGTATTCTCAACTTTTAAAATATATGGAACAGTGACCTTGCTGAGTTTCTCATTTTCCTGATGACAGGAACTTATGCCTTCATTTTTTCTAACAAACCCCTACCTAGGTCAGTATTAAATACAAATTAAGAGCTCAGTCAATTCTTCATGGTTTTTTTGTTTTTGTTTTTGTTTTTTTTTTGAGACAGAGTCTCACTCTCTTGCCTGGGGCGAGTGCCGTGGCATTAGCCTAGCTCACAGCAACCTCAAACTCCTGGGCTCCAGCAATCCTACTGTCTCAGCCTCCCAAGTAGCTGGGACTACAAGCATGAGCCACCATGCCCGGCTAATTTTTTCTATATATAT
>CAUYSK010005890.1:0-20805 GCA_963575035.1 Avahi laniger | reverse complement strand
AATAGAAAGAAATTAATTGGACAACTAAAAATATATAGAAAGAATTAGCCGGGCATGGTGGCACATGCCTGTAGTCCCAGCTACTCGGGAGGCTGAGGCAGAAGGATTGCTTGAGCCCAGGAGTTTGAGGTTGCTGTGAGCAAGGCTGATGCCACAGCACTCTAGCCTGGGCAAGAGAGTGAGACTGTCTCAAAAAAATAAAAAATAAAAAAAATAAAACAGAGAGAATCATGTAATGTATGATTTTAAATGGCTATTTTGTTTTTTACTTCTCTTAAAAAAGAGCATTATTCTATCCGCACATCTAATTTCATTATAACTTAAAAATAATGATAACGTATGTTGAAGTTTTTGTTGGTCAAAGGTTAAAAAGTACTTTTGATAGAATATCTAAGTCTATGCCTATTATTGTAAGGATAAGTGAGTGTTATTGACATATTTCATTTGTCTTTGTTTAGTTACTGTTACATTTGTAGATGATTAGTAGAATTAGAACATTGATGGGACCCTGTGTTTTAGAAAAACTATGTCCATTTCCTAGGGCTTGCCCAAATCATATCTCTGAATGACACTGTAGTCTAGAAGTGGCAAGAGCTTAGGGGCATAGGAGCTATGGGAAGTAGCAATTACCTAGGCTAATTATGAAAAAGATGAAATGATCTCACCTTTGTTATTGCCTCTCAGTCCCAGTAAAGGATTCCATGCAGAGGTGAAGTGAACAGGCCTTGATCTTGTTGGTTAGAAATGAACTCGAAACAAAATCTTTGAACTGTTTCTTTGGATAATGACATTCAGATGACGGAGCCACATGAGCTTTTTCCTGAATTCTTCTTCATTAATTCATTCTTTCAACACATATTTATTGAATATAATATTTCAAGTTTTTCAGAATAACTTACACATGTTTTAACATATGATCATTTGTTTTGTGCAAAATACAAAGCTGTGTGTTGTCATTTAAATATTCTTAATCTGTTTCTCAGTACTCATGTATCCAAATTAAGAGGAGATTTATATGGCAGCTAATATGTCAGTAACTACAATAGATGACAGTGAAAAATGTTTTGATGTATTCCTTCAACTCATCTCAGAATAGTTCGGTTCAGGAGAAATAATACAATTTATCTATTGATGCTTTCTTTAATTCATATTACACAATTTAAAGTATTGAAAAAGTTCGTGAAGTTTCTGAGTTAGATGATGACTGCTCCTGGTCCATGGACTGTACTTTAAGTAATGAAGTTCTAAGAACCCTACCATCTTCAACTCCTGCTTGTTGGCTATTGTTTTTATTATTAGCTATATTAGTGTAAAACACCCATAAAACAAACCGTTTATTAAGTTTATAGTTATTGGCCAAATTTCAGTAGTTTATTCTATCTAGATCTGTACCACATAATTTAAAACAGAATGGAGATTTTTTGTGGGTTTAAAGAGTTATTAAGTTATTTACAGTTTTTGGTTCATTCATATCCTGGTTAGTAGATCTGAGCTCTTCTTTCTCAGTCATCCCCCCAGGAAACTATAATTAAGGGACAAAAGTATTGCTGTTGGTTGGTGACTTACCAGTCAGAGAGCTTCAGTTAATGTCATTTTGACCCCATACCATACCCCACTTTCCTCATGTGACTCTGCAGACCTTCAGTTCTGTTCCCAACTAGTTCTTGCCTGTGGAGCTGTGCACGTAAAGTCTACTATATTTTATTTTATTTCATTTTACTTTACTTTTCTTATGGTGAGAACACTTAACATGACATCTACACTCTTGATAAATTTTTAAATGCATAATACAGTACCATTAACTGTAGGCACAATGTTGTACAACAGATCTATAGAACTTACTCATTTTTGCATAATTGAACCTATATGCTCATTGGACAGCAACTCCCCATTTCTTCCTCCCACCAGCCCCTGACAACCATCATTTGATTCTATGTTTCTCTGGCTGTGCCTGTTTTGGACACCTAATGTTAAGTGGAATCATGCAATATTTGTCCTTCCGTGCCTGGCTTATTTCACTTACCCTTATGTCCTCCGTGTTCATCCATGTTGTTGCATGCAGAAGGATTTCCTTCTTTTTAAAACCTGAATAATATTCCTCACATTTTCCTTATCCATTCATTCATGCATGGACTTTTAGGTTGTTTTGTGAATAATACTGCAGTGAACATGTGAGTACAGACATCACTTTGAGGTTCTGATTTCATTTCTTTTGGATGTATACCCAGAAATGGAATTGCTGGATCAGATAGTAATTCTATTTTTAAATTTTTGAGGAACATAAAAATTTTTCATAGTGGCTGTATCATTATACATTCCTCTCAATAGTGTATAGGGGTTCCAATTTCTCCACATCCTTACTAACATTTGTTATCTTTTGGGTTTTTTTGTTGTTGTTGTTCATAGCTATCCTAACAGGTATGAGGTAATATCTCTTTATACTTTTTTTTTTTTTTTGCAAAAATCCTTCTTCTTACTGTCCCACCATGAAAATAAACCTCATCAACATTCACAGTGATCAAGGAAGTGAAGCAGGCCTACATGGTAGATGAATAAAAGGAATATAAAGTTGGTTCCTGAACTCGCCCAAAACAAGTACTGAAATTCTATGAATAGTTTTGATAAATCATTTCTGTATCTCCAGTTTATTTTCATTAAGATATCAGTTACTTTGTTGAAAATGGAATAGAGAGAATTTGATAAAGTTGCTGCAAAAGAGTCATTATGGCAAAAGACATAAAAAAGTTTTCAAAGTAAAAAGGTTTAAGAATACAAGTGAGCTTATCTAGTAAATTTGTTCCCATGACACAGAAAGTTAAATGAGACCTCCACAGAAAAATGGAACGTGATGAACTCTCAGGGGTCATTTGTTTGACAGCTGTTAAACACTAGGGCATGTTATTCGAATTTTTTTTGGTTCATTCATAATGTCTATCAACAGCATTACTGAAGAAATCATTGCAGTTCCAACGAGAAGGAATGAATATAATGAGTATTATAGCTCTGACTTTTCAAGAGCCACGGACTGTAAGATGCAGAAATTCTTAAATTCCAATGCACATTTCAAGCTGAAGATTCTATGAAGCAGCATCACAAAATGAATTCACAGGTTCAGGGTCTTCAGACTGTATGTTGCATATTCAAATTTAATATTTTAACAATTTTCTTCTGAAACTTTAAACTCTTTTAGTTTCTTTCCAGGTAAAAAGTCTTTGTTCTCCAGGTTTTAAATTTCTTCATCCAACTCGTGCATAAAAATTTCAATGCTTTTCTTGACCCCCATTCTGCTCGACTTATTTCTCCCCAGCCCTATCACTATTCAGATTATGTTGTGAGTCCACATGCTCCTTCTGCTGGGATCCTGTTATTCATGACTGTGCTGGTAATATTCCTACTACCTCAACCATGACTTCTGCATTTGTTCAAGCCTTAATTGACTCCTCCCTCACTATCTGTCTGCACCACAATGCCTAAGGCCCAAACAAACTAACCTATTGAATCATCTTCTAGACTCTAACCAGTGCTTAAATAATCTGTCTTCCAACTACCAAGACACTAATTACCTTAAATCATGAGAGTTATGCCCACCTTTATTTCTCTTCTCTGATCTCTCTGTCCCAGGATGTTAGTATCTCCATTACATAGGTTTATATACATTTCCAAATCTCAACTTTATTTTTAATTTTTTCCATTTATCTTTCCTTTTTCTCCTTTCTTCATTCACAAAAGAAATTGAAGGTTCATGTTTAGTACCCCCTTTTCCCCCCACCAAGTGTAACCTAGAACATCTGCTTTGAATCAAGCACTATGCACCATGGGGAAACTGGAGTTGCACATGATATAGTACATATACTCAGAATGATACAATTTTCACAGGGATGGAAAACGATTACAGGAACATGCAAAGACAGGCCATAGCCAAATATTTAATTGTACATGATGCACTGGCGCAGGGGTGGGGAACCTGTGGCCTCCAGGTCTCATGTGGCCCTCCACATCTCCAAGCGTGGCCCCTCGATCGAATCCAAACTTGATGGAACAAGTCCCTTTACTAAAAGAATTTGTTCTGTAAAATTTGGATTCAGTCAAAAGGCTGCACTCAAGGACCCAGAAGGCCACATGTGGCTGAGCACAGGTTCCCCACCCACACGAACTTTAATAGTTTTCATGTTACAAAAAATTAGGATTGTTTTTTATGTGTGCACACACATATGCATTCAAAGAATGGGAAAGAAAATCTGGATTAGAGAGAACTAGGTTTTAATTAATGTTCTCCTGTGTATTAATAATAGTTCTCTGACTTCAGCCAACCTACTTAAATAATCTAATACTAATTCGAACCCTATGGGATTAATGTAAAAATTAATCAAAAGAACACATGTTGATGTGCCTCACTCCCAGTTACACAATCAATAAGTATCTTCCAGCAAGTGAGTATCAACCACTTAACACTACGGTATAACATTGGCTAGTTACTTAAACATTTCTAAGCCCTATCTGTAGCATATGGATAAAACAGTACTGACATCAGAGAATACTTTAAGGGCTAAGTAAAGAATCTAAGTAACAGAACAATGCATGGCATACAACAGAAATACTCAGTAAATATCAATTATAACTATTATTAGATTATGCTGATTTTCCCTTGTTTTTCTTCATCTATATTTTAAAATTTAAATTATATCACTTTTATAAAATAAATCCATTAAATTTAAAATAAGAAAATTTACTTTTTAATGAAAAAAATAAGCTTCAGTAAATCTCCACATTTTCTTTTCATGAGATCTTTAATACTGTAACAAATCATCTGGGATTTGGTGTTACTCTGTAAGTGTGTATGGCTCAGAGATAGAACAAAATTGCAATGAATTTGAGTGCTCTCATGCTTATCTATGCCATAAAGTGATTTTTTTTCTTCGAGACTTCATCCTGAACAAATAGGAAGCCCTTCAGGTCACTATAATTAACTTTACGTTGTATTAATAGTGTGGGCTTAATGAAGCTCATAAAGCCACAAAAAGAAAAAGAGAAAGGGGAAGAAGAATAGGAAAGAAGAAACCAAGAATGGTGAAAGCATGAAGATTAGTACATCCTCTAAAGGTACATGTGTTGGTGACATTTGATAACTGCTACTCTTATAAAACTCCCAAAGATTCTACAACCCAATGTCCCTGAACTTAAAACCATCTTCTTTGCCCCTCCCATTGCACACGGATGCCCAACTAGGAAAGAAGCATAAAAGAGCTTAGATTGTCTTTCTTGTATTAATAGTACTGTGGTAGGGACCAAACGAAACAATTTTGGAAATGTTTTATCAGTGATAAGCTTATGTGCGGGCTTACCAAATATTTTAACTACGAAGATCCTTACATAAGGCAAAAAATGTCAAAGGCATTTAGTAGCAGTTGTATTTAACAGAAATTACACTTTCAATTTCTGTTGATTAAGAAAATACTTATTACAATTTCAGTTTGATTATAGTATATTTTAAAATGCTTTATAATTTATTAATTACAACATCACTCTTCACATATCTTAAAAATATTAGTCTATGGATAGTCTATGTATACCTAAAAAATATTAGTCTATGCATAATATACTGCATTAGCATTGCAGGTATTTGAACATTGTTGAATGAATGGGTGAATGGGGGAGTAACTGTGTTGTGTTCACATTTGTATTCTCTATGCCTTGTACAAGTCTGGAACATGTTATGTTAGAATCTTTCAAGAAGTATTTCTGGAGTTATTTACTCTCCTGCACAGACCATATTCACAACAATTCATAGCCGTTGTCCCGCTATTTGATATCAGAACACTACACAATTACTCTGGAACAGAGTTAATAATTCAACTCTTAGGAGGGTGGGGGCAAGAATGAGCAGAACATGTTTATATTAAAATCATTAAGTGAATAAATAATTAAAATAATAAAAAGAAGAACTGGACCTAAAATTATAACTAGGGTTATAAAAGACCATATATACTATTTGTAAAGTCATGTTTCTCTTTGGCTGTTTGTATGATGCAGTTGTGGAGAGAAACATTTATGTGAATATAGACCAATAATATCTAGTATAAATAATTTTTTATATCTTAGTTTCTATTTTTCTTTCATGTGGGGAGGCAGCTAAGCTCCCAGCAAAATACCGGGTTCCTTTGGTAGAGTTGCAAGGGATAAGAAAATAATAGAGAAAAATGGAAAATAAAAGAATACATAGAGACAAAGATACAGTTTTATAAGTTTATAAAGATTATAGGCAAAGTGGGATCTCAGGGGGCCTAGACCTTCTCTGTGAGTCTCAAAAAGCCCCGAATGAGGTCTTACATGGTAACTTATAGGGAATAGTGAATAATTGCCAGGGGTAACAGACTTACATAACAGCAGGTAGTTCCTCTCAGGTTAACAGATTTTCAAAAGGCTTCTACAGATTCTTTAACTAATTCTTTCTACGTGAGCAAATGGTTGCAAAATCTTTCGAAGGTTAACTTCTAAGTTCTAAGGTAAGTTTAACACTTAACAGAGGAGTTAAACTGAGGTATGCTGGCTCCATGTTTATTAGGTTATTGTGAATGGAGACAGGTAGTCTGGAGTGTTTGAACAAGAGCTTTGCTTTTAGCCATTCAGGAAGCTGTCTGTTCCGGGGGACACTCCATTGTCAGCTCTCAGCCTGTAGTTTTTAACAGATTCACTTTGCTTTACAAAGCAAATCGAAACCTTTAGGTCTGAGAAACGCGGTGCCTTGTGGGATACAGCCGCTACTGTCTTTCAAAGACGCCCTTCCAAGTGTAACAGCATTTGAAATGCAAACCAACATGTTCACATATTCCTTCAGGGAAAAGCTCTGCAAAACTCCTAAGACAAATCCTGTCTGCAAACATGTTTAATATTAATTCATGGAGCAACACTTTCATGTATTTACATTAAGTTTTTATATTTATTAATTTATTTATTGACAAAATTGTACATGTTTATCATGTACAACATGATGTTTTGAAATATGTATACATGGTGGAGTGGCTAAATCAAGCTAAATAACATACACATTAACTCACATATTTATTTTTTGTGGTGAGAACAATTAAAATCTATTCTCTTAGAAATATTCAAGAATAAAACACATTATAGTGATCATGTTGTACAGTAGATCTCTCAAACTTATACCTTCTGTGTAGCTGAAATTTTGTATCCTTTGACCAACATTTACCCAACTCCACTTCACTCCCACTCCCAGTCCCTGATAATTATCATTCTACTCTCTATTATCATGATACCAGTTTTTTTTTTTTTTTTTTTTTAGATTTCATATATAAACAAGATCCTGCAGTATTTGTCTTTCTGTGCCTGACTTGTCTCACTTAACGTGATGTCTTCCATGTTAATCTATGTTGTTGCAAATTTCATGATTTCCTACTTTTTAAAGGGTATATAGCATTCCATTGTGTATTTTTTTCATCTGTTTATCCATTGATGGACACTAAGGTTGATTTCATATCTTAGCTATTTTGAATAATGCTGCAATGAACATGGAAATGCAGACATCTCTTTGACATAGTGATCTGATTTCTTTTGGATATATACGTAGAAGTGAGATTACTGGTAGTCCTATTTTTAATTTTTAATATTTAGAAAACAAAATTTAAGGAATCAAAACACTTTAACTTTCATTTAAACTAAAACTAAAGAATATTCACAAGATAACTCTAAGATACCTCATTATTTAAATAGAGAATAAAATCCTACAGTAAAAAAAGGTCAGCAACTGTGTCCAAAATGTTAGTTGCAGAAAACGCACCGTTTGAGATATACATTTGGTCAACTGTTTCTTGTGCTTAGCCAGTTGAAATTTGGCTTACAGTTTGCTGCTATTAATGGAACTACATATACCTAATTTCCTCTATATTGCTAATAAATAAAATTATTTTAAAATTGTCAACTAGGTAAGTTGCCAGACTCTTTCTGCAGCTTACTTCATCATAGCCAGATTCTTAACTGAACTTATAGTTTAACTTAAATTTGAAGGGGATGCCTCACCATACGGAGGTTGAGAAAAATAAAATAAAAATTACCAAGTAATAAAAATATCAATAGGTAATACGAGTTAAATTTAGAAACAAGAGTTAATATAAGTAGCAAAAGTAATGACAAACACATGGTCATAAAAGACTCCTTCCTTTTCCCCATCAACTGAAAATGATTTTTCAAGAAGTACAGTTTGTTTCTAAAAGCTAATTAGGATCAAAAAGCACCAAAGGAAATGTATTCCATTTTATGATGTTAAAAATTCCTTCAGGATATTTAAGAAGCAATGATGTATTTTTAATTTATAGTTACAGGATAGTGGTAATTTAAAGAGAAGGCATAAAGAATAATCAAATCAATTTGTGAAAGGTTAATAAGGATGTATTCACTCAAGTAACCAGATGAATTATTTGTCGTCTACATCAGGGAAATGCAAATTAAAACTATGTGAGATATCACTTTACGCTTGGTAGGATGGCCATTATATAAAAAGAAAGAAAATAAAATTTTGGCTAGGATGTGCAGAAATTGAAACTCTTGTACAGCCACTATGGAAAAAAAGTTTGTTGATTCCTCAAAAATTGAAAACTACCAAATGATCTGCCAATCTCACTTCTGGGTGTTTTTTTGAAAGATTTGAAAATATGATCTTACAAAGATATTTGCACTCCAATGTTCATTGATGGAAATTTTAAGTGATGTTGAGCACCTTTTCTCTTTTTTTATTCAGTCCCTAACACATAATTTATTACGTAAGGATCAAATTGTATTGTATTGTATTGTATTTATTTATTTTTTATTTCAGCATATTATGGGGGTACAGATGTTTAGGTTACGTATGTTGCCCTTACCCCCCTGAAGTCCGAGCTTTAGGCGTGTCCATCCCCCGGGGGATGCGCATCGCACTCATTGTTTATGCACATGCCCATCCCCTCCTCTACCCTCCTCCCTCCCCCTGCCCAACATCCAATAAATGTTATTCTTATATGTTGAGCACCTTTTCATATACCTGCTAGCTATTTGTAGACTTCTTTGGAGAGATGTCAATCAAGTCCATTGCTCATTTTTAAAATGGGTTATTTCAGGTTTTTGGCTGAGTTGTAGGTTTCATTATATATTTTTAATATTAAATATGTGGTTTGCAAATATTTTCTTCCATTTCATAGGTTGCATTTTCACTCTGTTAATTGTTTCTGTTCCTGTGCAGAAGGTTTTTAATTTGATGCAGTCCCATTCATTATTTTTTGCTTTTATTACCCATGCTTTTGGTGTCATATCCAATAAATAATTGCCAAAACCAATGGCATGGAGTTTTTCTCCTATGTTTCCTTCTAGGAGATTTATAGTTTCAGATCATATGTTCCTAAATCCATTTTCAGATGATTTTTGCATATGGTATAGGATAAGGGTTTAATTTCATTCTTTTGCATATGGCTATCCAGTTTTCCCAAAATCATTATTGAAGAGACTATCCTTTCTCCATGGTGTAGTCTTCACACATTATGAAAGATTATTTGACCATATATGTGTGGTGTATTATATTTCTGGGGTCTCTATTCTGGTCCACTGGTCTAAATGTCTTACTTTATGCCAGTGCCATACTGTTTTGATTACTATAGCTTTGGAATGTGTTTTGAAGTCAGGAAGTATGAGACCTTCTGCTTTGTTCTTCTTTCTCAACATTGTGTTGGTATCTAGCGTACTTATAGTTTCATATGAATTTGGGATTTTTTTTCTCTTTCTGCCAAAAATGACATCAGGATTTTGATAGAGATTTCATAGAATCTATAAATCACTTTGGGTAGTATGGGAATCTAAACAATATTAAGTCTTCCAATCCATAAACACAGAATGTCTTTTCATTTATCTGTATCTTTTTAAAATTTCTTTCAGCAATGTTTTATAGTTTTCAGTGTATAAGTCATTTTCCTCCTTGGTTAAGTTTATTACTAACCATTTTATTATTTTTTGATGGTGTTGTAAATAGGATTGCTTTCTTAATTTCCTTTTTATATAGTTTGCTGTTATTGTATAGAACACAACTGATTTTTGCATGTTGATTTTATATTCTACAACTTTGACGAATTTATTAGTTCTAACAGTTTTGATATATAATTTTTCAGAATTTTCTACATATAAGATCATATCACTTAGGAACAGAGATAATTTTACTTCTTCCATTCTGATTTCAGTGCATTTATTTCCTTTTTTTTTTTTTTTTGCCTAAGTGCTCTAGCAAGGACTTCTAGTATTATGTTGAAAATAAACGGCAAGAATGGGAATCCTTGCATTGTTCCTGATCTTAAAGGAAAAGTTTTCAGTCTTTTACTATTGATTATAATGTTAGCTGTGGGCTTTTTATGTATGGCCTTTATTGTGTTGCAGTACATGCCTTCTATTCCTAGTTTCTTGAGTGTTTTTTATCATAAAATGGTGTTAAATTTTGTTAAACAATTTTTCTGCATTTATAGAGATCATTATCTTTGTTATATTAATATAGTATATTACATTGATTGATTTTCATATTTTAACCATCCTTGCATTCCACTGATAAATCCAACTTGGTAGTGGTTATGATCATTTTAATGCAGTCTTAAATTTAGTTTGCTATTATTTTGTAGAGGATTTTCTCATCTATATTCATCAGAGATAGTGGTCTATAATTTTATTTTCTTGTAATGTTTTTGACTGGTTTTGGTATTAGGATAATACTGACCTCACAAAATGAGTTTGGAAATGCCCCTCCTCTTCAATTTTTTGGAAGAGTTCGAGAAGAATTAGCATTATTTTTTCTTAAATGCTTGGAAGGATTCTCCGGTAAAGTCATCTGGTTCTGGGTTTTTTGTTTGTTTGTTTGGAAGTTTTTGATTACTAAGTCAATATCCTTACTATTTATAGGTCTGTTCAGGATTCTGTTTCTTCATGATTTAGTCTTGGGAAGTTGTATGTTTCTAAAAATTTATCCATTTCTTCTAGGTTATCCAATTTGTTGGTATATAATTGTTCAGAGTAGTCTCATAATCTTTATTATTTCTGCATCATTGATTCTAATGTCTCCTTTTTTATTTATGACTTTATCTGAGTCTTTTTCTATTTTTAGATATTCATGCTAAAGGTTTGTAAATGTTTTTTTTTTAATTTCAGCATAATATGGGAGTACAGATGTTTAGGTTACATGTGTTGCCCTTGCCCCCCCCCTCAGTCCAGGTTTCAAATATGTCCATTCTATTGTGTGGTGCACATTGCACTCTTTGTGTACACATATACCCGTCCCCTCCTCCCTCCTCCCCCCTCCCCCCTGTCCAATATCTAATAGATGTAATTCTTATATATGCACTTATGTGTTGATCCGTTAATACCAATTTGATGGTGAGTACATGCGGTGCTTATTTTTCCATTCTTGGGATACCTCGCTTAGCAGAATGTGTTCCAGCCCTTTCCAGGAGTATATAAGAGGTGCTATGTCACCGTTGTTTCTTAAAGCTGAATAGTACTCCATGGTATACATATACCACAGTTTATTAATCCACTCAAGGTTTGTAAATTTTATTGATATTTTCAAAAAAACCAACTCCTAGGTTCATTACTTTTTTTGTTAATTTTCTATGCTTTATTTCATTTATTTCTTCTTGAATCCTTATTATTTCTTTTCTTTTGCTGACTTTTGGCTTAGTATTTTCTCCTTCCTTTAGTTCTGTGTAAAGTTAGGCTGTTTATTTGAAATATTTCTTTTTTTATAATGTAGGCATTTATCACTTTAAAGTTTCCTCTTATTACTATTTTTGCAGCATTCCAAAGATTTTGTTATGTTGTAGATTCATTTTCATTTGTCTTAAGGTTTTTCTAACTTCCTTATCAGTTTCTTTTTTGATCCGTTGGCTGTTCAAGAGTGTGTTGATTAATTTCCACGGATTTGTGAATTTTTCAGTTTCCTTTTATAATTGATTTCTAGTTTCATTCCAGTGTGGTCAGAAAAGATACTACAGATGATTTCAGTTTTCTTAAATTTGCTAAGAAATATTGTGTGATCTAGTATGTGATCTTTTCTGGAGAATATTTTGTGTGTACCTGAGAAGAATGCATATACCATTGTTGTTACGTGAAATGTTCTGTACATCTCTGTTAGGTCCATTTGGTCTATAGGGTTGCTCAATCCTTTTTTTTTCTTTAAATTGAACTTCTATCTGGATATTCTATCAATTACTGAAAAGTTGGATATTGAAATCTCCCACAGTATAATGGAGCTAGGGGCTATTCCTCAAAACAATGGGGAAAAGGCCCAGGAGGCATTTCATAGGTCTTTGAATCTGCCTCTTCCATCAGGGACCCAGAGGTCTAGGAAGGCAGAATGGTTTCAGAAAATGAGCCCAGGGCACTCTCCACAGGCTTGTTGCCCAGAGCCTCTTTGGGATTCTACTCCCTGCATCTCAGCACAGAATTCCTCAGAAGCTCTAGCTATGAATAGCTCAAGTGGCCCCAAGTGTGGGTCATACCCTGCTCCAGAAAGCATTAGCAGTAAGCCTTGGTGATGTCCATGTGGTGCTAATTCTTCAAGCATGCAGAATGCGCAAGCTGTGAGGCCTTGGTGGCCTCCACCTAGATTTTAGAGAATGTATCAAAAATTCTGGGACCCAAATGAGAGACTTGTCAAAGGAACAGATCCATGGCTGAGAGTCCCCCTAGAGCAATGCTGAGTAAAAATATGGGATCATAGCCAGTGCTGCTCTTGAAACCCAAAAACTGTTAGAGACACCAGCAGTGTGCAATGCCTGTCTGGAAAAGATACAAGCATCAGTGTGCAATTTCAACCTAAAAGAGCTGAAGTGTAGGCTGAACTCAGCAAATTCATAGGAGCAGAGTTGCTTAATGCCTTGGGGGTCCACCCCCAACTCCGGTGTGCACAGAATTCCAAACATGGAGTCAAAAGAGATTATGCTCTAGCTTTACAATTTACTGTCTACCTTGAAGTGTTTTAGACTGGCTTGGGACCTGCTACCCCTTTCTTCTTGCCATGTCTCCTTTTGGAATGGCACTGTCTTATGCTTGTACCACCAGTGTATTTTTGAATTAGATAACTTGTTTATATTTCGCAGGCTTATAGCTGAAAGGGAACCTGCCTCAGGAAGAAATGTGCCCTGTGATTCAGATGAAACTTTGGACTTTCAAGTTGGTGCTGGAACAAGTTAAGACTTATGGGCTATGGGGATGGAGTAAATATATTTGTGTATGAAAATTACATAAGTTTTGGGGTCCAGAGGTACAAGTCTGTGGTTGAAATGTTGTCCCCTCATGTTAATACTTAATACTAATTTAATAGTGTCAAGATGTGGAGCCTTTAATAGGGGATTGAGTCATTAGGGCTCTTCACTCATGAATGCATTAATTCATACATAAATGGATGGACTCATGGATTAATGAGTTAATGGGTTAATCCATTGTCATGGATGTGTTAGTTATCATGAGAGAGTGTTCTTATAACAGCCAGGTCAGCTCTTCCTCTTATTCTTTCACCATGTGATTCTCTCTGCCATGTTATGATGCAGTAAGGAGGCCACACCAGATGCAACCCCTCAACCTTGGACTCCCCAACCTGTAAGAAATACATTTCTTTATTTTTCTTTTTTTCTTAATAAATAATCTGGTTTTAGATATTTAGTTATAGCAACAGAAAATGGACTAAGACAGACAGGCTTTGACTTCTTTCTCATTTTCTTTTGTATATTATCTATGGATATTTTCCTTGTGGTTGCCATGGGGCTTGCATAAAACATCTCATTAGTTATAACAATATATTTTACCTGATAACAATTTACTTTCAATCTTATAAATAATCTCTACACTTTTACTTCTCCCTCCAAATACTGTATGTTATTGACATCACAGATTACATTTTGTACTATTGTGTATCATTAATATTTTTATAGTTACAGTTATTTTTATTTTTATATTTTTGTTTTTTAACTTCTATACCAGAATAAAGAGTGGTTTATTCATCACGATCCTACAGTATTCTGCATTTTAATGTATACTTTTATCAGCAAGATTTATACTTTATATGTGTTTTGTGTTGCTATCCAATGTCCTTTTTATTTCAACTTTAATGACTACATTTCCCTCAGCTTTTGTTTTTCTGGGAAATCCTTTATTCTCCTTTGTTTTGAAGGACACTTTGCTTGATATATTATTCTTTGTTGACAGGGAATTTTTTTTTTGTTTCAGTATTTTGAATATATAGTCCTAACCCTTTCTGGCCTGCATGGTTTCTGCTGAGAAATCGGCTGAGAGTCTTATTGCATAACCTTATATGTGATAAGTCTCTATTTTCATACTATTTTAAAAATTTCTCTTTGTCCGTGACTTTTGTTAATCAATTATCATGTGTCTCAGTGTGGATTTTTCTGGGTTCATCTTAGTTTCATGTCATTCTGCTCTTGAATCTGAATATCAATTTACTCACACAGATTTGGGAAATTTGGAGCCATTATTTTATCAGCTATGCTTCCACCTCTTTCTCTCTGTCTTCTAAAACTCCCATAATGCTTATGTTAATCTACTTGATAGTGTCCTTAGGGTTTCTTCACTCTTCTTCAGTCTTTAAATCTGAGTAAGTTCCTTAGGATTTCTCATTTTTTTTCTTTTTTCTCACATTGACTGCATAATTTCAAATAAGTAACTGTCTTCAAGTTTCCTGATTCTTTCTCCTGCCTGTTCAAATCTAGTATTAAATTTCTCTAATAAAATTTTCAAATCAGTTATTGCATTCTTCAGCTCCAAACTTTCTGTTTGAATCTCTTTTTTATATTTTTATCTCTTTGTTCATAGTTTCATTTTGTTCATCCATTGGTTTCCTGAGCTCATTGAGCATCTTTATGATGGCTTTTTTGAATTTTTGTCAGGTAATTCATATATATCCATTTCTGTAATGGTTTAAAAATGCTCTTTAATGGTCAGTTTCTGGAGATTTAATTTGTTCCTTTGATTTGACCGTAATTCCCTGTTGCTTTATGTGCCTTATAATTTTGTGGCAGGATCCTTACATTAAAAAAAAAAAAGCCATCTCTCTATCTTTTGCTATTGGCTTCATGTAGGAAAAGGCCTTCACCAATCAACTCAACTAGAAATTCTGAGGACATCTCAATCTTTTTATGTGAATTTTATGTGAATGTGTCTAAATTCTCAATTATAATAAATTGTTGTTTTCTTTTTCCAGGAGCTTGTAATCTCTTGCTCTGTTTGTTCTGTTTGTGGTACTACAGATCTTCTGGAGCTGCTGAAAGCTGTGCAGCTCTCCTTTGTCCTCAGTGGCCCCCAGGCACTATACTGTGTAGAGTCCATCAGCACTCTGAGACAGGCAAAATAAAAAAAAATCCCTCAGGTAGAACCCCCAAAAGGCAGAATGTTGGATGCTAGATCTACCTTTTTTTCTCCCCAGGGAGAAGGTGGAAGTTCAGGATTTTCTTCTGCTTATTTTATGCTGATTTGAGGGGAGAAATTATGGCTAATGAATGTCTGCTATTCTAAACTATTGACTTTGTTTTCCACAGCTCCCAACCTAGTACTTTTTCCGGTCAGCACTTAGATTCAGGCAAGACCGAAGCCAGTCCCTTGAGCAGTTCCCCCCAAAAGTCAGAGCATCAAACATATGGTATAGTTTTCTCTTTCCTTTCTCAGGAAGAAGCCAGGAACTTGGAGTTTCCTCTGGATTTCACTGTGCTATGCCAGGAGGAGTGACTGTGGTGAGTAAGTGAGTGCCACGAATTTCCTACTGACTTCAATGTATTGGTTTTAAAATCACTTGGGATACAGAAGCTTCTTGACTCATTTCTTTATATCTCACAAAGAGACGTTCTCCATGTGTTATGTTTGAGTTTCTGTCTCCTTAAGAAGAGGGAGGTTCTGGGGCTTCCTATTTCTTCATCTTGCTGATGTCACTTTCCAGCAACTGGTTCATTTTTAAATCTCCCCAAATTATTAATAAATGATAAGGCTGATATAGTAAATAATTTCAATAATTATTGTTTGCTTTATATGTTGATAATTTTAAGATGTCAAAAAGTGGAATATTATCTATTCAAACCTGACCTTTTCTAAACAGTCATTATTCCCATTCCCGAAGACTCTATTTGTTCCCGTGTAGTGAATGTTCTTTCCTTTTCATTCCATTCTACCTTTCCATGTTCTCCAGCACCTCAGACATTTGCTTTCTGTACTAGCTCCTTCTTACTTCTACCCAGGGTGTGACTTTGTCCTACTATTCTTTCTTCTTGTTTGCCCTCTCTCTCTTCTTATTTCTCCCTTTACTCATGTACTTCCATTTCTTGTCTACCTTGACAATCATCCTGTCACTATCTGATCCACACCAAATTAGAAATCAAGAATCACAGCTACAATGCCAATGAAAGAGCATTGGAAGTTATCCTTATTAGACACATAGGTACTTTTATAGCATCTTTTCTGAGATACTGACTTTTTTTAGGGATGTATAAAAGTTGAAATTTTAAATTAGATGGCCATACGTCCAATAAATTTTGATTGGATCAAGGAAGATTACATTACTTATGATGTGTGTGTTTGCAAAGAACAGCTTCAACCATAGGGAACTTGATATTTTACAAGAATACAGGCAAATTTTATCTAAGGGCTAGTTCAGTACTTTGTGAAGTAAAAGGACATACTCTCTCTCCATTCTCCCATATGGTCCTTTATGCTTAAATTATTCATCACATGATTACAAAATGTCTCCCTCAACTTTAGGTAATATACTCCCTCATAACTGCATTCAAACCAGGAAAAGGGAAAAAAGACCTGAAAGCATCTTCTCGTGGTGCTGCTTTTGCTTTATATCAGAGAACAAAATCTTTCTTCGAGGCTCTATAGCTGAATTCCACTTAAATCTCATTGGCTACAACTTGTTGACATGACCACTTCCACACTAATCATTGGGAAAAGGGAAAAGGATTGATATGGCTATATTAGAAAGATCATGATTCATCTCTGAAGATGGCCATGTTTCCACTTGATCAAAGTGGGATTTGTATAATAAAGAATAAAGGGGGAATGACACATGTAGATATTTAACTATGTCTGCCTTGGAGCAATTTCCAAATATATGTGGCCTTCAGGAGTCAGAATTCCTCCATTCACACTAGCAGTAAGCCTCACACTTCGGGAAGAGCTGAAACCATGACAGGGTTCAAAGGACATGTCATATTAATCTTGTATCCTTGATCCTGGCATGGAAATTTGTGAATGAATGCTAGTCATTTAGTGTGTTCTCGGGATATCAATAAAGAGCATTTCGTTGTATGTCTGTACATATACGCATGTGTTTGTGTGTGTTTCTATTAATGTAACACTTTTTGTTGTTGTTTTTGTGCACTTACTTTTTGAGAGGCCCCATGCTAAACCGAGGAAAAACTAGCCATGTTTTCTATTCATACAGTATTCATGGGCTACCTGGCAGGATATCACTGAACAGATAATAACAACAAAGTAAGGTAGACATTGTGACACATAGTCCTGTGTGCTGTGGGAGAACATATCCCAGTACCTTGGAAATAATGGAAAGCTTCCCAAAGAAATAGATGTTGAAATTGAAGCCTGAAGGAGAATTATGAGTTGACTAGGCAACTGCACATCGATACTGTGTGTGCAAAGGCTCAAAGTCAGTGAAGCATAGTGTGTTTAAGAAGCCAAGAGAAATCCAATAAGGCTTCAGGGCAGAGTCAAAAAGGAAAAATCATAAAAGATGAGGCCAGATCATAAAGGGCTTTTAATAATACCAAGACATTTGGAATTTGTCCCCATTCCACAGCAGTTAGGAATAGAAAGCACATAATCCCTAAAGTAAATGAAATACTGAGTAAATTGGAGATTGTAGAAATAGAAGGAAAAGGCCATATTCTCTCATCCATATTTAGGCAAGATGCCTTTCCAGAATTAGGCTGTGTATTAATTACAGGTTTTTGCAAAAGAAAAATCAGGGCCAGGCACGATGGCTCACGCCTCTAATCCTAACACTCTGGGAGGCTGAGGCAGAAGGATAGCTTGAGCTCAGTTTGAGATCAGCCTGAGCAAGGGTGAGACCCTGTCTCTACTAAAAATAGAAAATTTGAGCTGAGTGTTGTGGCATGTGCCTGTAGTCCCAGCTACTTAGGAGGCTGAGGCAGGAAGATGGTTTGAGCCCAAGAGTTTGAGATTACTGTGAACTAGGCTGATGCCATGAAACTCCAGCCCGGCAACATAGTGAGAATATGTATCAAAAAAAAAAAAAAAAAAAAAGAAAAAGAAAAAGAAAAAGATCTGAATTATACCATTTGATCCTTTGCAAAATACTTGGTAGACTCAAAGTCCAAGATAATCATGACTTAAAATTTATTTCACCTTTAAAACTTTTATTTATTTTAATGCATTTAATAATCAAATGCTATAGAATAAAATAGACCTGATAATGCAATCATGTGTTGCTTAATGACAGGAATACATTCTAAGAAATGTGTCATTAAGTGATTTTATCATTGTGCAAACCTCACGGATTGTGTCTACACAAAACTAGATGGTGTAGCCTACAACACACCTAGGCTATATGATATACCCTATTGCTCCTAGGCTACAAACTTGTATAGCATGTTCCTATGCTGAACACTGTAGGCAACTGTAACACAATGATAAGCGTTTGTGTATCTAAACATAGAAAATTACAGTAAAATATTGGACATTGTTTTTGATTATAATCTTATGAAACCACCATTTTATATATAGTCCCTCATTGACAAAAATGCTATGTGGCACATGACTATAGTCTTAGAAAGTGAAAACAATGCCAATCAATGTTCAGAAGGGCTTTTAAATTTAGGAGAAGTTAGGAAAATCAGGTTGTACCCATCAAGGTCTTTTTGTTGCAAGTAAAAGAAAGCAACTCTAGCTTATGAAAATAAATAGAAATATGTTGTAAGAATGCGAACATGTTTTATGGAGCCCAGACACTGATCTATATCTGTCATCAGGAAATGAAAAACTCTCATGGCCATATCTGGGTGTCTCAGTCTTTTTCCTGCCCTCCTCATTTACTTATTTTATTCTCCATGATTGCTCTCCCTGTGGACTGGGTTTCTCACATTTCAACTGCAAGAGTGGAATATAAATACCCATCTTATTCTAATAGAAGTAATGGCAGAGATGATCTTTAGATCTTGAGTTCACAGTACAAATTTTAAGAAAAGATATCTGAGTGGCCCCAGGACAGATGTTCACTCCTTGTATATTCAGTGAGGTTCAGAATTACAGTATCACAGAGTCCATGTCTGCTAGCCATCTAGTCTCCATCTATGTGTTTCAAGAGAAAGTCCCCACAAAAATGTGTCATTCTAAACCAATAACAAATAATGAGATAAAAGCAGTAATAAAAAGTCTCCCATCAAAGAAAAGCCCAGGACCTGATGGCTTCACTACTGAATTCTACCAAGCATTCAAGGAAAAATTAATACCAATCCTACTTCAACTATTCCAAAAAAATCAAGGAGGAGAGGAGAGAATACTCTCAAACTCATTCTACCTGGCCTGTATCACCCTGATACTAAACCAAACAAAGACACAACAAAAAAAGAAAACTAAAAGCCAATATCTCAGATGAACATAGATGCAAAAATCCTTAACAAAATACTAGCAAACCAAATTCAAAAACATATTAAAAAGATTATTCATTGTGTTCAAGTGGGAGTTATCCCAGGGATGCAAGGATAGTTCAACATACACAAATCAATCTATGTGATACATAATATCAGAAAAATGAAGCACAAAACCATATGATCATTTCAATTGATGCCATAAAAGCATTCAGTAAAATTCAGCATCCTTTGTGATAAAAATTGTCAAAAAATGGGTATAGAAGGAACTTGTCTCAACATGATCGAAGCCATATATGACAGACCCACAGCTAATATCATACTGAATGAGGAAAAACTGAAACTCTTTCCTCTAAGATCTGGAGAAAGACTTGGATGTCGACTTTTACCACTGTTATTCAACTTAATACTGGAAGTTCTTGCTAGAGCAATTAGACAAGAGAAAGAAACAAAGGGCATCCAAATTGGAAAGAAAAAAGTCAAATTATCCTTGTTTGTAGACGATATGATCTTATATCTAGAGAAACCTAAAGACTCTACACAAAAACTATTAGACTGATATACAGTTCAGTAAAGTTGGAGGATACAAAATCAATATATGAATATCAGTAGTATTTCTATATGCCAACAGTAAACAATCTGAAAAAGAAATCAAGAAAGTAATCATATTTATAATAGCTACAAATAAAATAAGATACCTAGGAATAAACTTAACCAAAGAAGTGAAAGATCTCTACAATGAAAGCTATAAAATATTAATGACAAAAATTGAGGAGAACACAGAAAAATGGAAAGATATTCCATCCTCATGGATTCTAAGAAATAATATTGTTAAAATGTCTATACTACCCAAAGTAATCTACAGATTCAATGCAATCCCCATCAAAGCACCAATGACATTCTCCACAGAAATAGAAAAAAAAATTCTCGCCTGTAATCCTAGCTCTCTGGGAGGCCGAGGCAGGCAGATTGTTTGAGCTCAGGAGTTCAAAACCAGCCTGAGCAAGAGCGAGACCCCGTCTCTACTAAAAATAGAAAGAAATTAATTGGACAACTAAAAATATATAGAAAAAGTTAGCCGGGCATGGTGGCGCATGTCTGTAGTCCCAACTACTTGGGAGGCTGAGGCAGTAGGATCACTTGAGGCCAGGAGTGGAGG
>CAUYSK010005888.1:0-19941 GCA_963575035.1 Avahi laniger | reverse complement strand
GGCATTTCACAAAAGAAAATATTCAAATTTAAGTAGATATTTAAACCACAATGCTATCCTACTATGTAGGCAACCAGAACAGCCAAAACAAAACTCTACCTACCAAGTGTTAACAAGGATTTAAGGCAACTGAAACTTTCAGTCACTGCTCGTGGGGTATGAATTGGTACGATCACTTTGGAAAACCACTGGGTAGTAGTTACTAAAGCTAGACATGTGCATACGCTTGAACTAGCAGTTCCACTCTTAGGTATATACCCAAAAGAATTGTGTACGCATGCTTGCCAACAAAGAATGTTCACAGCAACACTCTTTATGATAATCAAGAGCTAGTAATTACCCAAAAGCTCCTGAGCAGTGGAAGGAATTACTAAATTATGGTATTTTCACACAATGTAATACTATACAGCAAAAATATGGGTGAGTATTGCATAATTTTGAGTGAAGAAAGCCAGACACAAAAGAGTACGTACTGTATGATTCCATTTATATAAAGCACAAGCAGACCAAAAAAGTCTATCCTATTAGAAGTCAGTGGTGTCTTGGACCCAAAGGGTGTGCGAGGGCAGCGAGGGCGCTGGCAGTGGTCCGTTCAAACTCTGTTCTGGTTACACGGGTATGTTCACTTGAAAATTCAGTAAGTTTTAGACGCGTGGTTTGTGCACTTTTCTCTGTGTGTGTTTTATTTCAATAAAAATTGTATTTTTTAGAAAATGAAGAAATAGAAATCCTTAATTAATAGACCCAAATGGCTAAAACAATTTGAGTCAATATTTTAAAATCTACCCTCCAAGAAAAAAAAAAAATTCTAGTACCAGATGGTTTCCTGTTTAATTCTACCAGATTTTCAAGAGACTGATTATTTTCATTTTACACAAATTGTGCCAGAGAATAGAAAAGAGTGACAAACTCATTTTACGACGCTAGAATAAGGCTGTTCTGTTTCCCCAAAACAGAAAAGGACAGTATGACAAAAGAAAATTATAGTTTAATCTCTTAATTGTAATAATAGATGTAAAAAACTTTAAAACATCTTTAGCCAAAAAAAAAAAACTGAGTAGTAAATCAATTGATGTAATTTGCTACCTTAATAAAAGAGAGATTTAGGACTCTAATTCTCTAAGTGTGGTATGGGAAAACACACACACATGCTCACACATATACAAAAACAAGTTTCATGTGTTAGCATATGGCAATGCATTCTACAAAGCTGGTTTTTTTTTTCACATCTGTAAGGTTTTTAATGAACAAAAAAGTTAAATACAAATTTTTACATGCAAAATAGATTATTGTATAACTGGCAACCTCAGAGCCAAGTACTAAATTTTCTTCCACAAATTTCGCTGGGGGTGGAGTGTGGCGATGTTAATCTTAATGAATATAAAACTTATTTTTTTTTTTTTTTGAGACAGAGTCTCACTCTGTTGCCTGGACTAGAGTGCCGTGGCGTCAGCCTAGCTCACAGCAACCTCAGACTCCTGGGCTCAAGCGATCCTCCTGCCTCAGCCTCCCAAGTAGCTAGGACTACAAGCATGCGCCACCATGCCCAGCTAATTTTTTCTATATATATATATTTTTAGTTGTCCAGATAATTTCTTTCTATTTTTAGTAGAGACGGGGTCTCGCTCTTGCTCAGGCTGGTCTCGAACTCCTGAACTTGAGGGATCCACCCACCTCGGCCTCCCGGAGTGTAGGTAAAACTTAATTTTTAATTTTGGCTTAATATATAGAAAAAAAAACTTCGAGGAAAAATAGCTTTAAATTGAATAGTATTCTTTTGAAATAAACAGCTCAGGCCAGCGCTTACAATTCTGAGGTTTATACTCAGCCGGGTCTGGGATGAAAATGAAGATTTAGGGTTTGCAGTTACTTCGAATCCAGTTTCAAGAGTAAGCCAAATCACCACGTTTCCAGAAAGAGAAGTCTCTTTAAGATGACCACAACACTCTTCTGAAGACGCTTGGATAGCCAGAGTTCCTGGTGCACAGTTCTACTTTTCCATGACACTGTGACCATGCTGTAGTGTCAGACTTCCCCCGAAAGGCATCCAGAGCCCCACACCACAGCATTTTCATTTCTCCTGGCATTTTCAAGCCTCAAAAAAACCCTTCGGCTTCATATTGGCAGTTACTGCTCCAGCGTTAGGGAAGTTCATTAACACTTCCTTCTGCCCCCAGTGATTTCCCTCCCGATGTTCAGCAGGGAGTGGCAGTTGATTAACATTCCTTTCAGAAATAAATAGTTCAAACAAGTGATTGAGAGCTAACTGTAAGAGAGCAGCGGTAAATGGCCACTGCCCACTATGTTTGCAAATGAGCGAATGAATACCCTGAACAAACACACAGAAAAAACAATTCACAGAATAAATCCTGCATTTCCCACATTCATAGGGGAAAAAAAATCTTAAAAAAAAAAAAAGTATTAATTACCGTTTGTTCTTGTGTGGGTTGAATAGTTCAGGACTCTGAGCAGGCACAGCCTTGCAAACAGGGTTGCAAGCAGCCCTCTGCACCCCAAGTCAGGACTAGGGTGCAGTGAGAGGCTTTCATGTGCTTGACAGCTCAGTGCCGGTGAGAGAACAGAAGTGAGGCAGGGACTTTTTAACCCACAATGCACGAGGTATATACCACATGGAAACGTCCATGAAAAAACCACCAGCAGCTAGGGGGACCAGGCAGGGCATTCTCATGGCAACTGCTGATGAAGGATTTCCCACACCATCTTCTTCCAGAAGAGAGGTATCTGGTGCTCAGTAAATGTGATAGGTTTGTCCCTAGAGATATGATCTGCATATTTACAAGTAAACATTCCACAATCGCTCCCATTCAACTGTCGAGGAATCTCATGCGACTTCATGGCTGTAGCGGGTCCACTCTAAAAGATTCAGATCAATATTTCTTTTGGTCTTACTTTCATCCTGTAAATGCTGAAGGAGAATTTCACAGATCCCTTTCATCCCATAGAATCCAGATATTTAAGACACTTTTTTCTTAGGTCTATAACCACCAGGCTCCAATGTGCCTTCCGATGAACAGGCACCAGAATAAGTTCTTGTTCAAAGAGATTTACCCCTTTGGTCCATCTTTTCACTGCTTGGTAACCCCCAGACTTTAATTTAGGATAGAAGAAAGTACTGAATGCATGAAGTGCTGGATAGCCTTGCTTTTTATTTCTTTCCACCAGAAGATTCATGTAAAAATTAATTATTTCATCATTGAGCAAATGATAATTCTTTAATGTCTGGATATCTCCTCACGTAACTCGCAATTTGAAAGCACTACTTAGAATTTCATCTTGTGGGCCATGGCCTAAGGCATTACTGATTTCCTTTTCCATGTCCTCTGTAAGTTCAAGCAGATCATCTGTTCTTCTATCCCTCTCTCTGCTTGAGCAGTTCTTTTCCTTTGTCTCAAGTATTGACATTTTCCTCCTGAGTAAGCCATTGCTTCCACCACTCAGGCGAAGTTGGGCACACACTTCTTCTGATAGGTCAGGCTCCAGCTGGTGTCCCCTCCTACCTTCATTTTCAAGTCTGACTCCAAGTGCCTTCTCTGGATCAGATATTTTCCCCTTTGAACACCTCGTTTAACTTCTTATTGAATATAGAGGTCCCCTTGTTTCAACAAGTCTATATTGTTTTGGAACAAACTGAGTTGTTCTGACTCCGTAATCTTGTTCTTCCCCCCCAGCCTTTGGTCTTTAATGTGTCCATCTGACTTCTTTGAGAACTGTGATGATGTGAAGTTAAAGGAGGGACAGAGTTTCCATGACTACCTTCTTTAAGTCGTTCCAGCAATCTTCCGTACTTCTCTCTTTCCTCTTTCTGAACACCCTCCTCCATGGTGCAATGGGGACGCCTCAGGCTCTTGCCACTCTCTTCAGAAATCATCTCTGTTACAGCTTGTCCCTGAGATTTCCATGTTAAGGAACTCTCTGGATTGCCTCTGCTATGGCGACGGCCACCGGGTCTTCTATTACAGCCTTCCGAGTTCAAAGTAAAACCAAAGGAAGGCAAGACTCTGCGTGGTTGATCTCGGGTTACTGTCACTCTGATCTTTGGATAGTCACTTATTCCATTAGGAGATTTATTACCCAGTTTCAGCACATTGTTCCAGGATCCAGAACCTGTCAGTTCACATCACAAGATGAAGAGTTCGAAAATACCTCTTCTGAAGGGGCCACATTCCATGTTCCATTATAAGCTGAAGTTACCACAGGCTTTGCGGTCAGCTGGAATGGGAATCCAAATAAGCTGGCAGCATTGTAGAGATTGTTTTTCACTTGGTGAATACAGCAATCTAATCTTGGTCTTTTGGATTTGGTATTTCATCAGGGTCCCCAGTAGAAAACAGAGTGCTGGGACTTGTCTGCTGGTCAGCACCTTTGCTGTCCTGTGGTCCACAGTAGAGGCATGAGCCACTGCCCATCCACTGGCCAAGGAGCGGAATTATCCTTAACCCCAACCCCAACACTGCTGCAGCCATTTTTGGACCCAGGAGCTCTTCACTGGAGGGCCACAGGAGAATGCCAAGGTCATATGGAGTAACAAGGATGCTGATATTTCTGCTCTTGGCTTGGAGGATAATTTGCAAGCTTTTACCACAGGAGGGGCACAACCTCATTGTTTAAGCTTTTGCAAGGTATCCCAGAGGCCCCAATTTTCTCTACAAAACTGTTTCTAAAAGCAAAATATTTTAAACAACTTAACCACCCAGCAACAGGAGAAGTGATATTTATATAATTGATTAAAAGCAGTTAAAATGAATGTACTAAAGTTAATGTATCTACTAAATTACAGAAAGATGTAAATTTTGACATCAAAATCATAAAATGGGGGGGAGAAAAAGTATAGTTTTTGTGTACAATTAAAGTTAAGTTGTTATCAGCTTAAAATAGCCTGTTATAAGTAAAAGATGTTTTAGGTAAGCCCCATGGTAACAACAAGGCAAAAACATAGCATGGTTGTACAAAACATAAAAAAAGGATTCAAAACATATTACCATAGAAAGCTATCAAACCACAAAAGGAGACGGCAAGAGAGGAAAAAAGAAACAAAGGATCTACAAAACAAGAAAAATTACAAAATGGCAGTAGCAAGTCCTTACCTTTCAACAATTACCTTAAGTATAAATGGATTTAATTCTCCAATCAAAATACAGAGTGGTTGAATAGATTTTTTTTTTAAAAAGACCCAACTATATGCTGTGTACAAGAGACTTGCTTTTACTAGTAAGTGCACACAGGCCAAAAGCGAAGGGAAGGAAAAAGATATTTCAGGTAAATGGAAACCATAAGAGAGCAGAGGTAGCTATACTTTGACCAAATAGACCTTAAGTCAAGAACTGTAAAATCAAACAAAGAAAGTCATAATATAATGACAAAGGGATGAATTCATCAAAAGGATATAACAATTAAAAATATATATGTACCTAATAACACAACACCTAAATATATAAAGCAATTATTTAATGATACGAAGGAAGAGATAGATTGCAATGCAACAGTTGTGGAGGACATGAATATTCCATCCACTTTCAACAATGAACAGATCTAAGCAGGAAAAAAATAATCAATAAAGAAACACTGGACTTGAATTACACTTTAGACCAAATAGACCTAACAGACATATACAGTACATTCCATCCAACGGCAACAGAATACACATTCTTCTGAAGCACACATAGAGCATTCTCCAGGATAGATCATATGTCAGAGGCCACAAAATAAGACTTCAAAAATTTTAAAGGATTGAAATCCTATCAAGTATCTTTTCTTATCACAATGTCATGAAACTAGAAATCAGTAACAGGAGAAATCATAGGAAATTCATAAAGATGTAAAAATTAAACAGCATGCTCCTGAACCACCAATGGGTCAAAGAAGAAATCAAAGAGGACATCACAAAATACCTTGAGACAAACACAACATAGCAACACTTACAGGATGCAGAAAAAGCAGTTCCAAGATGGAAATTTATAGCAATAAATGCCTACATCAGAAAAGAAAGGCATCACACTACCTGACTTCAAACTATGCTGCAAATCTATAGCAGTCAAAACGGCATGGTATTGGTATAAAAACAGACACATAGACCAATGGAACAGAATAGAGAACTCAGAAATAAATACACATATTGATAGCGAATTTATTTTTGAAAAAGATGCTGAGATCATACAGAGGGGAAAGGACACATGCGTCAATAAATGGTGCTGGGAAAACTGGATATCTATATGCAGAAGAATGAAACCAGACCCCTCTCTCTCACCATATACAAAATTCAACTCAAAATGGATTAAATACTTAAACATAAGACCCAAAACTCTAAAACTACTAGAAGAAAATATAGAGGAAACACTTCAGGACATTGGTCTGAGCAAAGATTTTATGACTAAGACTTTAAAAGCACAGGCAACAAAAACAAAAATACACAAACGGGACTATATTAATCTAAAAAGCTTCTTTGCCGCAAAGGAAACAATTGACAGAGTGACAAGACAACCTACAGAATGGAAGAAAATATTTGCAAACTATTATCCTACAAGGGACTAATATCCAGACAAGGAACTGAAACAAATGAACAGCAAAAATAATAATATTCCTACTAAAAAGTAGATGAAAGACATGAATAGACATTTCTTAAAAGAAGACATACGAATGCTCAATAGGCATATGAAAAAATGTTCAACATCACTAACAGTCAGGGAAATGCAAATGAAAACCACCATGAGCTATCATCCCACCCCAGTTAGAATGGCTATTATCAAAAAGACAAAAACTAACAAATGATAGCAAGGATGAGGAGAAAAGGGAACTCTTATACACTATTGGCAGGAATGAAAATTAGTATAGCCATTATGGAACACAGCATGGCATTTCCTCAAAAAACTAAAGATATAACTACCATATAATCCAGAAATCCCACTACTAGATATTTATCCAAAGGAAAGGAAATCACCATATCAAAGGGATATTTGCACCCCTATTGTAGCACTATTCATAATAGCCAAGATATGGAATCAACCTAAGAGTCCATCAATGGACAAATGGATAAAGAAAATGTGGTATATATAATTAAATACTATTTAGCCATAAAAAGAATTAACTCCTGTCATTTGCAGCAATGAGTATGGAAGCGGAGGTCATTCTGTTAAGTGAAATAAAACAGGCACAGAAAGACAAATATTGCACGCTCTCATTCATGTGGGGGCTAAAAATGTTGATCTGATGGGGGTAGAGAATAGAATGATGGTTACCAGAGGCTGGGAAGGGTTGGAGGAAGGATGAAGAGAGGTTAGGTAATGGGTACAAACATACAGTTAGATAGAAGGAATAAGTTTTAGTGTTCAACAGCACAATCGGGTGACTATAGGTAACAACAATTGTATATTATTTGATTATTTCAAACTAGCTAGGAGAGAAGATTTGAAATGTTCTCAACTCAAAGAAATGATAAATGTTTGAGGTGACGGATATCCTAAATACTGATTTGATCATCACACATTGTATGCATGTATCAAAATTATCACATATACCCCATAAATATGTACAATTACATACCAATGTTTTTAAATTACAGTAATTCAAAAAAAAATCTCAATCTAATGTTGCACCTCAAAGAACTAGAAAAAGAACAAAAAATGAAGCCCAAAATTAGCAGAAGAAAGGAAATGACAAAGGTCAGAGCAGAAGTAAATAAAACACAGAAGAAAAACAATAGAAGGAAAATAATCATGGGCCAGTCATGGTGGCTCACTCCTATAATCCCAGCACTTTGGAAGGCTGAGCTGGGAGAATTGTTTGAGGCCAGGAGTTTGAGGCCAGCCTGGGCAACATAGTGAGAACCCTGTCTCTATAAAAAAATTAAAAATTAGAAAGGCATGGTGGCATGTGCCTGTAGTTCTAGCTACTCAGGAGGCTGAGGTGGGAGGATTCCTTGAGCTCAAGAGTTCAAGTTTACAGTGAGCTATGATCAGGCCACTGGAGTCCAGCCTGGGCAACAGAGCAAAACACCCTGTCTCTAATAAAAACAACAACAACAACAATCCATTAAAGTAAGAATTGGTCTTTTGAAAAGATAAACAAAATTGACAAACCTTTAGGTAGTCTAAGAAAAAAAAAGACTCAAAGTCAGAAATGAAAGAGGAGACATCACAACTGATAACATAGATACAAAGCATCATAAGAAAGTACTATGGACAATTACATACCAACAGATTGGATAATACAGAAGAAATGGACAAATTCATAGGCATATACAACCTACCATGACTGAATCATGAAGAAATAAAAAATCTGAATAGATCAATAAAAAGAAAGAGGATTGAACCAGTAATAAGTCTCCATCAAAAAAATGCTCAGGACCAGATGACTCTGCAGCTGAATTCTACCAAACGTTTAAAGAACTAATACCAATCCTTCTCAAATTCTTCCAAGAAATTAAACCAGAAGGAATACTTCCAAACTTACTTTACAAGGCCAGCAATACCCTGATACCAAAGCCAGAGAAGGACAGTACAAGAAAATTACAGGACAATACACCTGATGAACATAGATGCATAGATTCTCAACAAAATACTAGTAAACCAAATTCAACAACACATTAAAAGAATAATTCACCATGATACAGGATTTATCCTGGGATACAAGGATAGCTTGACATATAGAAATCAATAAATGTGATATATCACATTAACAGAATGAAGGGTAAAAACCATATGATAATCTCAATAGATGAAGAAGCAGCATTTGAAAAATTTCAACACCCTTTCATGATAAAAACTCTCAACAGATTAGATCTAAAGGGAATGTAACCTAAACACAATAATGGCCATATGTGACAATCCCACAGCTAACATCACACTTAATGGTGAAAAGTTGAAAGCTTTCCCTGTAAGACCAGGGACAAGACAAATATGCCCACTCTCATCACTTTTTTAAAAAATCAAATAGTACTGGAAGTCCTAGCCAGAGCAATTAGTCAAGAGAAAGAAATAAAAGGCATCCTAGTAGGAAAAGAAGTGAAATTGTCTGTTTGCTGATGACATGATCTTATATATTGAAAACCCTAAAGATTCTACCAAAAAATTATTAGAACTGATAAATGAATTCAGTAAAGTTTCAGGGTACAAAATCAACATACAAAAATCAGTAGCATTTCTATACACTAATAATGAATTATCCAGAAGGAAATTAACAATCTCAGTTACAATAGCAACACCAATAAAAACTGCCTAGGTATAAATTTAACTAAGGGGGTAAAAGATACAGAAAACTATAAAACATTGATGAAATAAATTAAAGAAAACATAAATAAATGGAAAGATAGCCCATATTTATAGATTGGAAGAATATTGTTAAAATGTTTATACTACCTAAAATGATCTACAGATTCAATACAATCCCTATCAAAATTCCAGTGAAAGTTTTCACAGAAATAGAAAAAACAATCCTTAAATTCATATGGAATAACAAAAGACCCTGAATGGCCAAAAGCAAAGCAAAAAGAGCAAAAAGAACAAAGCTGGAGGCATTGGACTCTCGATTTCAAAATATATTATAAAGCTATTGTAATAAAAACAGCATGGCATTGGTTAAAAAAAAAAACAGATACATCAACCAGTGAACTATGCATCTATGGTCAAATGATTTTTGACAAAGTTGCCAAGAACACACAATAGGGAAAGGAGAGTCTCTTCAATAAATGGTGTTGAGAAAACTGGATATACACATTCAGAGCAGTGAAATTGAATCCTTATCTCACATCATATATATAAAAATCAACTCAAAATGAATTAAAGACAAATATAAGACATTAAACTGTAAAACTACTAGAAGAAAACATAGGAGAAAATACCTACAACATTGATCTGGGCAATGAATTTTTGGATATGGTAACAAAAGCATAGGTGACAAAAGCAAAAATAGAAAAGAAGATTGCCTCAATCTAAAAAGCTTCTGCACAGCACACGAAACAAAGAGATAACCCACAGAATGGAATAAAATATTTACAAACCATACGTCTGATAAACGGTTAATATCCAAAAAATATAAGGAACTCAAATAACCCAATAGCAAGAAAACAAATAACCTGATTAAAAAGTGGGCAAAGGACCTGAACAGACATTTCTTAAAAGAAGACATAAAAATAGCCAACAAGGTCATGAAAAAAATGCTCAACACCATTTAATATTAGGGAAATGAAAATTCAAACCGCAATGAAATATCACCTCATACCTACAAGAATGGCAATTATAAAAAAGATGAAAGATAAATGTTGGCCAGGGTGTGGAGAAAAGGAACCCTTATACACTGTTGGTGAGAATGTAAATTAGTATAGCCATTAAGGAAAATGGTATAGAGTTTCCTCAAAAAACTAAAAATAGAGCTCCATAGGATCCAACAATCCTACTTTTGTGTATATCTCCAAAGGAATTGAAATAAGTATGTTGAAGAGGTCTCCGCACTCCCACGTTCCCTGTAGCATTAGTCACAATAGCCAAGATGTGGAATCAACCTAAGTGTCCATCAATGAATAAACGGATAAAGAAAATGTGGTATATATACACAATGGAATACCATTCAGCCTTGAAAAAGAAGAAAATTCTGTCATTTGTGACCACATGGACGAACCTGGAGGATATTACGCTAAGTGAAACAAACCAGGCACAGAAAGACAAATACTGTGTGATCTCATTTATATGTGGAATCTAAAAAAGTCGACCTCACTGAAGAAGAGAGTAGAATAGTGGTTACCAGAGACTGGGGTGGGGAGCGAGGAATGAAGAGCCATTGGTCAAAGGGTACAAAGATTCAGTTAAACAGGAGGAATAAGTTTTTGAAATCTATTACACAGGGGAGTGACTATAGTCAATGAAATGTATTACACATTTCAAAATAGCTAAGAATAAATTTCGAATGTGTCACCACAAAAAATAATTAGTAGATGAGTTAATGGATATGCTGACTTGATTTAATCATTCCATATTGTATACATATAGCAAAACATCACATCATATCTCATTAATGTATACAATTATGTCAATTAAAATATTATTAAAAAGCTAATATATCAACATGGATTAATATCATTAACATTGAAGGGAAAAAGCATTTAAAGGAGGATATGATACCAGATACGTAAAACATGTAAAATAATACTGCCTACTAGGTATAGATGCATACACTGTGGAAAAGAATACACAGGAATAATACACACCTAATTCAGGGTAATGGTTACACCAGGGAGTGGAGAGGAACAGGATCATTAAAGATACAGGGGGCTTTGATTTTATCTGCAATATTTTATTTCTTAACAGATTAAGAGTAATGTGAATACTTACTCTGTTCAATTTTCTGTGTCTGGAGTATTTATAATGTTTAAACGGTCTTTCTAGAAACCAATAACTTGAGGAAGGTTGAAGCAACCAAATATTGTTAGTGTGTGATTGTTATTTTCAAATATTTGAAGGAACATCATGTATAAGAAAAAAAGGTTCTGCTTTGCTAATACATATGTACAAGCATTTAGCTATAAGCCATATATATATATTGCTGTTACTGCTTCTGAGGACGGAACTGGACAAACAGGAAGAAATTACAAGGAGGAAGGTAGATTTGGGTTCAGTATTACAGAGACGTGTTTAACAATCAGAGGCAGCATTAATGCACTAATTGTAAGCAGGATGGTTTGGAGCTTGTCTGCCTGGGTTTAGATCTTGGCTTTGCTCTTCGTAGGCAGTACAATTTGGGGCAAATTATTTAACTTCTCTGCATCTGTTTCCATTCTGTAAAATGGGGATAATAATAGTGCCTACCTCATAGGGCTATAATAAGGATTAAATTGTTGATTTTTTGTAACGTGCTTAGAACAGTGTCTGCTACATAGCAAGCACTATATAAGTGTGTTTAAAATAAATCAAACTATCTGGCAGATAAAGGGACTGCCTTGAAAAGCAGCAAATTCTTCAAGTGCTCACGCAAAGGCTGGATAAATCTCTTATGGACAATGCAGAGGTGCCCTTCCCTTCTAGTCTAGATGTACACTTCTCAAACCTCAGTATGCACACAAATCACACAGGGATCTTGCTAAAATGCATATTCTAAGTCAGCAAGTGTGGGTCGGGGTCTGAGAGTCTTTATTTCTAAGAGACGGTACCAATGCTACAACTCTCCTCGGACCACATCTTGAGTAGCAAAGCTCTAGATGGTTGTTTTCCTATTGTCATATGCCACGATTTCAAAAATGCTTAGTTCTTATCTCTGACGAATCATCGATTTGCAGTAAATTCTACGTATATTTCTCTTTCAAAACCAACTTCTGTCCCCTCAATTAACTCATAATTATTTAGTCACTAAAAGGACTAATAATTTATAGGAAGCTTGAGTGACCTTTTTTACATAAATATAAATCTTTCCCTAATGCAGATAATTACATTTTTTCATATAAATTCACTTTTTATTATTTGGATTTTCTTAAAGCGGAAACATCTGTAATGAGAAATTAAAAGAGTAAAATATAGGGGAGGCAGTTCTTGTGCTATTTTGGAATTCACGTAAGAGCTGTATTTGAAATGACAGAGAAGAGAATGCCACTCTGGATTCCCAAATAGGGGGGTGAGAGAAGAAAAACAATATTTTGGAGCAGGATAAGTTGGAAAGGAGGAGGCTTGAAGTGAAAAGAAAAAATAGAGAAAAGTGATAATTTTTAAATGTGTGGAGGTATAGTTCTGAGAGATGTTAGTGAGGAAGACCAGTGGGATTAACATTGTAGAATGTATTCATTCAACAATAAGCTGAACAGGCAAATTAGACTTCAGTACGTCAGAGGACTCTGGCGAATCATAGTGGGCTCTGGTGGGAGCCTCGTCCTTCTGACACAGCACAACTGCACCTCCAGGTACAACCTGAAATCTGAGTGTATTCTGAAACAGATCTTTAACGCCATGATCCAGAACAGACACCTAGAGGATGTCTTGCTCCTTGGGGATGGTTGATATGAGAAGTTCTGGTGATTTGGTTTGAATTATACTCTACACTTTTTTCCTTCAGGGAATCCTCATTGATCACAGTTGAGTTAGAGCCAAAGGGACCTCCAGAGTTTTTCTAGGACTGGCTGCACACACGCGTTGAATCTTGCAACTGTGATGTATGTAAGCAGTGTTTTGGGGCTTTGGCCACGGAGTGGTTCACTATTATTCAACATAAAGCTATTGGAACCAACTCTGTTGCTGCCTCTAGGAGCACAACTTGCAAATGTCCCTGGATCTGAAATAGCCACTGAGTGGGGGGAAAGGGAGGAAGCAGTGAACAGGACATTTTATTTTTTCACTGCTCTACTGTTCTAGGTCAAAGCAGGGCATTTCCAGGCTCTATATTCTGTTTTTTAAAGTAAAGTACAGAAGTCGGGGAGAGATAGAAGGAGTAGGGATTCAAGTACATAATTCTAGAGTTTTCTTTAAAATTATGTTACTTTTAATAGTTTTAGTATTTTACTCACCACCACTGCACATAGGTTGTATTTAGGATGTTTCTGGAAAATTGGACAAATGTAAGGAGTGAGGTCCAAGTTAGTGAGTGGGTAATGAATATCTGTTCTCAGCTTCCTTTTCATCGTACCCTGAATGTCAAACCTGGGGAAATAATAAAGGTGTGAAATACAAAGTAAGCTTGTGAACCACTTATGAATGAAGTCTACGTACTTTGGCCAATTCTAAGTACAGTTAAAAGTAATTTCCTGGAAAGATTATTTGGCACAGACTGGTAGATAAATTATTTTTTTCATATCTAAATATATTTAGAAATAGCACATCCATAAGCCTCACCAAAACGGAGACTGGAGTGGGCAGGAAATTGAGTCAGGGAGTGAGATGGTGCAGATTCAAGCTAAAGCAAATCTAATGGGGAGGGGGCGGGGGAAAGAAAGGGATGAGCAAGCTCAGATAGGGGGAAGCGGAAACCATACTGCTAACTTCCTGAGGACTGTGTCCCAGCTGAGGCTATTCATTCTAATCAAGTTGGCCCGGCTTTTCCTTATATCTTGATTTTAGCACATGTTGTCTTGACAATGTCTTGTTTTCAAGGTCTGAGGTTTTAATAAGAAAATTTTGCGAAAATCTTTCATATTCTGTATTGTCACATAGATCAGAAGTTCCCAAATCTAGGCTCATATCAGAATAAAGAGTTTTTTAAATTATCTTTTTTTTTAAATTATGTTTGTTTTGAGAAAATGGTTGATTCAGATATGAGGCAGGGAATTAGTAGGTGAACCTGAGATATTCTTGTGCGAGAAAGCAAGGAGCATTGCTCATAAAAACTAAGGGAATACCATATGACACAGCAAGTCCATACCTAGGTATCGTCCCAAAAGAAACAAAGAATCATGTCCACATGAAAACCTGTATGCTAGTTTAGAGAAGCTGTGTTCATAACTGGCAAAAACTGGAAACCACTCAAATGTCCACCAACTGGTGAATAGATGAACAATTGTGGTACATTCATAAAAAGGGATAATACACAATAAAAAGGAAATAACTAACATATGCAACAACATGGGTTAATCCCAAAAGCATTGTGCTAAGTGAAAGAAGCCAAACCCAAAAGACTCCATGTAGTATCACATAGGGCATTCTGGAAAAGACAAAATGATGAAAATCAGGTCAGCAATTTCCAGGGGCTTAGGATGATGGAGGGGAATGATTATAAAGGAGCATGAGAGAACTTTCTGGGGTGATGGAAACAGTCTATATGCTGGTTGTAGTGGTTACATGACTATATGCATTTATCAAAATTAATAGAATTGCACACCTAAAAAGGATAAATTTTATGTAAATATACTTTAATAAATTCATGAGGTCTCAGGAGCTGGTTTGAAAGGGCTCCCACTCGCCAATTTTGAACAATTTGAACACCAAAAACAATGAGAGACTTCTGGCTTCTAGTTCCACATGCAAGGAACTTGGAAGTCGCTGTTCTGTCCTAACCACAAGTATAAAGCTGAACTGAAAAATCAACAGCTCTTGGATGGGGAAGAGACGTGAGGTCACAGGACAAACCATGGTCCCCCAAATTAGAGAGACAGACAAATACAGAGAATCACAACTTACCAGAACAGAAACTGCTGAGCAGAAACCTCTAAGGGAACCAGTGTAGGTAGGAAAACCAGAACTGTAACTGATGAATTACTGGAGGCTCAGACTGGACAAGTCTGAGAGTTAAAAACTGCAGAGGACCTAGTCACAGAGGGCCCACGCTTTTGCATGTTTTACCTCCAGGAGCCCAATCAGGTTATCACAGAGAAAAACGCCCTCATGCTTCTGGCAAGAAGAAGGGGAAAGGAACCATTTTGAAATATGCCAGAGTGCTCTGTTCTCCTTAATGAGGTCTGCCTTCAGGAGAAACTAGTTAGCCAGAGCCCAACCTGCTGGGGTTTTATCAGAGCTCAGCTGACCTGGGGGAAGGGAAACACCCAACTCCAGCCCACTCTAATCATCAGGTCTCACCTAAGGGGGGTGGAAGGATTGAGAAGCACTTGTGAAATTCACAGTCTGGATGCATTGGCTCATTAAAAGACTGAGACCTAGTCATGGGACTACAGAATACTTCCCCTCCCCCCTCACCTTACCACCACATTAAGGCCTATTTACGGCAGTTCCTTTTACCCAGTACTTCATGTCTGGCTATCAACAAAAAACTATAAGACGTACTAAAGGCAAAAAACACAGTTTGAAGAGACAGAGTAAGTATCAGAACCAGACAGGACAGGGATGTAATAATTTACAACCGATTAACATGCTAAGGACTCTAATGGATAAAGTAGACAGCATGTAAGAACAGCTGGCCATTGTAAGCAGAGACATGGAAATCCTAACAATGAACCAAAAAGAGATGCTAGAGATCAAAAACACTGTAACAGAAATGAAGAATGCTTTTGATGGGCTCATTAGCAGACTGAATACAGCTGAAGAAAGACTCTCTGAGCTTGAGGAATCGCAATAGAAACCTTCAAAGCTGGAAAGCAAAGAAAAAAAAGACTGAAAAAAGCAGAACAATATCCAAGTACTGTGGGACAACTACAAAGGTGTAATATATGAGTAATGGGAATAACAAAAGGAGAAAAAGGAGAAAAGAACAAAAGAAATACTTGAAGCAATAATGACTGAGAATTTTCCCAAATTAATGCCAGACACCAACCACATTCAAGGAGCTCAGAGAACACCAAGCAGGATAAATGCCAGGAAAGTACACCTAGGCATATCATTTTCAAACTGCAGAATATCAATGATAAAGAAAAAAGTCCTAAAAGAAGCTGGTGGGAGTAGGGAACCTTACCTGTAGAGAAGCAAAGGTAAGAATTACATTCACTCCTCCTCAGAAACCATGCAAACAAAGCGCGGAGTGAAATTCTTAAAGCGTTGAGAGGGGAAAAAGCCACAAACCCAGAATTCTGTACCCTGTGGAATTATCCTTCAGAACTGAAGGAGATATGAAGACTTTCTCAGTCAAACAAAAATTGAGGGAATTTTTTGTCAGTAGATCTACCTTGTAAGAAATGTTAAAAGAAGTTCTTTAGAGAGAAGAAAAATGATATAGGTCAAATGCTCATGTCTAATAAAAAAAGGTGAGCATTGAAGAAGGAATAAGTAAAGGTAAAATTAAAACTTTTATTTTTCTTGTTATTAATTGATTTAACATAAGAGTTTGCTCAAAATAATAGCAACAATGTATTCACTTCTGTACATTTATGTATATATCATACATATATATATTCTTATGTATCCTTACACATAAATGAAATGAATCATAACAGTGATACAAGGGATGGGAAGAGGAATTAGGATTATTTCGTTATTATTAGATACTCTTACTACCTGTGAAGCAGTATAATGTTATTTGAAAGTAGACTTGGGTTCATCAGATATATATTACAAACTTTAGGGCAACCACTAAAAATAGTTTAAAAAGTATAATAGACATACTAAGGAAGGAGAGAAAATGGAATCAGATAAAATGTTCAATGAAAACCACAAAAGGCAGAAAAAGAGAAGATAAAAATAGGAACAAAGAACAAGGGCAATGAATAGAAAACAGTAACAAATAATGGTAGATACTAACCTAACTATATCAACAATCACTTGGGATGTCAATGGTCTAAATGAATCATTTCACAGTGAATCAAAAACATGACTCAACTATATGTTGTATATAAGAAACTTACTTTAAATCTAAAGAAACATGGAGACTAAAAGTAAATGGACAGAGGAAAATATACTATGCTAATACTAAGAAAGTCGGAGCAGCTGTAACAATTTCAGACAGAACAGTCTTCAAAACAAGGAAAGTTATCCAGGACAAAGAGCACCAACATTACATGATGATAAAAGACTCAATTTTCTAAAAAGACATAGCAATCCTTAACATGTATGCACCTAATAACAGAGCATCAAAATATATGAGGAAAAACTAATAGAACTGCAAGGAGAAGTAGATGAATCCACTATTGTAGTTGGAAACATCAACACCTCTCTGACAGAAATGGACAGATCCAGCAGGCAAAATAAAATTAGTAAGGACATAACTGAATGCAACACCACCACTGGTGTATATTCCACTGACATATATAGACTATTTCATCTAACAGCAAGGTCTCAAGGTCACATGGAACATTCACCAAGATATACCACATTCTGGGTCATAAAACACACTTTAACAAATTTTTCTATTTAAAAGAATAAAAAGCATACAATCTTTGTTCTCAGAACACAATAGAATTAAACTAAAAATCAACAACTGATAACTGGAAAATCCCCAAATGCACGGAGATTAAATAACACACTTCTATGTAACACATGAGTCAAGGAAGAAATCCCAAGAGGAATTTTAAAATATTTTGAACTAAGTGAAAATGAAAATATAATTTGTTGAAACTTGTGGGATGCAGTGAAAGCAATACTTACAGGGAAACTTATAGCATTGAATGCATATATTAGAAAAGAAGAAAGATCTAAAATCAATAATCTAAGCTTCCACCTTAGGACACTAGAAAAAGAAAAGCAAATTACATCCAAAGTAATCTGGAGAAAATAAATACAAATTCAAGCAGATGAATATGAAAACAGAAAATCAATAGAGAAAATCAACAAAATCAAAAGCTGGTTCTTTAAAAAGATAAATAAAATCAATAAGCCTCTAGCCAGGATTAAGAAAAAAAGAGAACAGACACAAATTACTAATATCAGAAATGAAAGAAGGTACATAGCTACAGATCCCATGGACATTAAAAGAATACTATGAACATCTCTTTGCCCATAAATTTGATAACCTAGATGAAGTGGACTAAATCCTTGAAAAACACAATCTGCCAAAACACACAAGAAGAGATAGACAATTTGAATAGACCTATATCTATATTAAAGAAATTGAATCAATAATTAATAACCTTCCAAAACAGAAAGCACCAGGCCCAGATGGGTTCACTGGTGAATTCTACCACGCATTAAAGGAAGAAATTATACCAATTTCCTACAATCTCTTTCAAAAGCTAGAAGCGCGAGGAACACTTCCTAACTCATTCTAAGGGGTCAGCATTACTCTAATACTAAAACCAGACAAAGACATTACAAGAAAAGAAAACTATAGACCAATATCTCTCATAAACATAGATGCAAAAATCCTTAACAAAATACTAGCAAATTGAATCAAACAATATATAAAAGAATTATATACTGTGACCAAGTGGGATTTACCCCAGGTATGCAAGCCTGGGTCAACATATGAAAAATTAATGAAATCCATCACATCATTAGGCTAAAGAAAAAAAATCACACAATTATATCAATGGATGTAGAAAAGAAATTTGACAAAATCCAACACCCCTAATGATAAAAACTCTCAGTAAACTAGGAATAGAGGGGAACTTCTTCGACTTAATAAAGACTATCTACAAATAACCTACAGGTACTGAATGATGAATAATTAGAAGCTTTCCCACTAAGATCAGTAACAAGGCAAGGATGTCCCCTCTCACTATTACTTTTCAACATCATACTTGAAGTCCTAGCTAATGCAATAAAACAAGAAAAAGAAATAAAACGTATACAGATTAGGAAGGAAGAAATAAAACTGTCTTTGTTTGCAGATGATATGATCACCTATGTGGAAAATCTGAATGAATTGACCAAAAGATTCCTGGAACCAATAAACAATTATAGCAAGATTATATTAATAGGATATAAGATTAATATTCAAAAAGTATATTATATGACAGCATCAAACAAGTGGAATTTGAAATTAAACACACAATACCATTTATATTAACACTTCTCAAAATGAAATACTTAGGTATAAATCTAACAAAATTTGTACAAGATCTATGTAAGGAAAACTAGACACTGGGCATGGTGGCTTATGCCTGTACTTCTAGCATTTTGGGAGGCTGAGGTGGGAGGATAGTTGGAGGCCAGAAGCTTGAGACCAGTCTGGGCAACATAGTGAGATCCCATCTCTACAAAAAAGTAAAAAGCAAAAAATTAACTGGGTGTGGTGGTGTGCACTTATAGTCCCAGCTACTTGGGAGGCTAAGGCAGGAGGATTGCCCTGGGGGACAGAGAAATACCCTGTCTCTAGAAAAAAAACAAGAGAGAGAGAGAGAGAGACAGTGTGAAAGCAAAGAGACAGCCAAAAGCAAAGTATAAACTTTCACAGGATCTTGGATTGGACAAAAGTTTATATAAGACATTTTTAGGATACAGGAGAAATTTAGATTAGACTGTATCTTAGGAGATAGGAAATTATTGTTAAATTTCTTTTTTTTTTTTTTGAGACAGAGTCTCACGTTGTTGCCCTGGCTAGAGTGAGTGCCGTGGCGTCAGCCTAGCTCACAGCAACCTCAAACTCCTGGGCTCAAGCGATCCTACTGCCTCAGCCTCCCAAGTAGCTGGGACTACA
>CAUYSK010005887.1:0-42520 GCA_963575035.1 Avahi laniger | reverse complement strand
AGAGAAAGAAAGTAGCCAACTCTCATCTAATTCAAATTATTGGCAGCTATTATCATGTACCTAGGAGGTAGTGTGAATAACCTTGAAGTTGTGTGACCAAGTTGGCTTAGATCAGTCTGCATCATGCTAGTCTTTTTTTCTAGTTGAAAAATTATATCAATTATAAAAAATTATATTGAAAATTACACCAATGGTTGATTAATTCCTTGTGGAATTCATGTAGACACAGAATAAATCAAATGGGTGGAAATTAAGTAAAATTAAAAATAGAGAGAGTACAATTTTTTAAAATTACAATAGTGATGCTGATAAAGTTCCATGAGTTGATAATGTTGCTATTGGCATTGTAAATTCATACAATTTTCTGGAGAGAAAACAGGTGAAATTTATCAAGAGCCTTAAAAACAAGTGTTACACCAATAAGTTCATGGAAAGATGATCAACATCATCAGCCATCAGGGTAATACAAATTCAAACTATAATGTGGTACCACTTCGTAATCACTAGGCAAGCCATAAGCAAAAGACAAGTAATTTTAAGTGTTGACCAGGATATGGAGAAATTAAAATACTTATACACTGCTTGTGGGATTGTTATATGGTAAAGCTGGTTTGGAAAACAATCTGTTAGTTCCTCAAATGGTTAAACACAGAGCTACAAGATGATCCAGCAATTCCATCTCTCTCTCACTAGAGGCATTTTAGAAGACAGATATAATGTAGTAAACAAGAGAAATTTAAGCATATGTCCACATAAAAAAAGTTTACACAAACGTTCATAGCAGAATTAGTCATAATAGATAAAAAGTAGAGAACATCCAAATATTCATGAGTGGATGAATGAAAAATTAATATGTGGTATATTCATCAATGGAATATTATTCAATGATAAATGGGAATGAAGTACTGATTAATGCTACAACATGGATGAACCTTGAAAACATCATGCTAAGTGAAATAACCCAGTCATGAAAGGCCATATGTTGTGTGACTCTGATTATATGAAATGCCCAGAATAGACAAATCTGTAGAGATAGAAAGCAGATTTGGGCTGGGTGCGGTGGCTCACGCCTGTAATCCTAGCACTCTGGGTGGCTGAGGCGGGTGGATCGCTTAAGGTCAGGAGTTCAAGACCAGCCTGAGCAAGAGCGAGACCCCATCTCTACTAAAAAATAGAAAGAAATGATCTGGACAACTAAATATATATATATACATATATATATATATAGAAAAAAATTAGCTGGACATGGTGGCACATGCCTGTATTCCCAGCTACTCAGGAGGCTGAGGCAGAAGGATTGTTTGAGCCCAGGAGTTTGAGGTTGCTGTGATCTAGGCTGACGCCACGGAACTCACTCTAGCCCGGGCAACAAAGTGAGACTCTGTCTCAAAAAAAAAAAAAAAAAAAAAAAAAGAAGTAGATTTGTTGTTTGTTAGAGCTAGGAGGTTGGGGAACAAAGGGAGTGACTACTGTTGAGTGTGAGATTTCTTTCTCAGGTGATGAAAATGTTCTAAAATGTGTTGTGTGCACAATCCTATGACTATACTAAAAATCACTGAATTGTACACTTTAAATAGCTGAATTATATGGTACGTGAATTATATCTCAATAAATCTGTTATTTAAAAATAGGTAAGGAAAGAAGGATGGAGAGGCATGTTTCTTTCTCTTGCCGTTTCCTCTCCCTAGAACGATCTCTACTTACTTCATGGCTTACCGCCTCATTGCCTTCAAATGTTGCCTTTCGGTGGGACCTGCCTTGATCAACAATCTAAATTTCAAAATTTTCTTCTTTGCACGTATTGCTATCTAACATACAAATATTTTACTTATTTATTTTCTTGTCTGCCTCACTATGAAGAGAGAAGTTTTTACTTGTTTGATTTGTTGCTGCATTTCTAACCTCTAGAAAAATGCCTGGCACATGGTAGGGTGTTCAGTAAACATTTGCTCAGTGAATGAATGACGTCACACAAAAGAAGGGACAGGTATGCCCAGGTCTCAGAGAGGCTGGTTGGTCTGGCCACTACAAATAGTTCTTAGTGGCTAGACCAGAGTACGTGTGGGTTGTGATTATGGTAAGTCTGTAGAGGAGGGAAAAGCCCTTTCATCGAAGGTCTGATATAGACACTCTAGGAATAGACAGATAATGACGGAAGGTGAACAGAGGACTTAAATGATCATTGTTGTGTTGAATTCTTGGAGGCAAAGAATGGTGCCTGCCTTTCTCCCTTCCTTCCTTTATTTTAAGGAGTCTCTGAAATTGATTTTCATTTTCCCACCCTTTCCATAATAGTTTATATTATCAAGTACTTGAAAGTACTAGAGACACTAAGGATGTATAATTTATAGGACTAACTCATGAGTATTTATTATTTTATTTTAGCCTTTTTCCCCCCATGGTTTAAATCAGACATTTATTTCCTCAGCCTTAAGTCAGTTTCTAGTCTCAATGTTAACCTTATTAAATAAAAGAAGATAGTAGAAATTCAGACAAGAGAAAACACTTTACCTTCCAGGAGGAAAAAAAAAAAAAAAGATTTTTTTCCAATTTTCCTTGGTAATAACAGCATTTATATCTTTGTACCACAATCGGGGTAAAAAGCCATGTCCATGGGCAAGGTGAGAAAAGTAGTAATTTTTTTGTTTGCCCAAAAGGTGTGAACATAAACCGACCAGAGTTTATTTTGCCCTCTTAGGGAAAAATCTATTTATCAACCAATAAGGAAATTACAAGCCCTGCTTTCAGTTCTTTGTTTAAAATGCACTGTGGTGCGGTATGATTTGCATGTTAATGATGTGAATCCAACTGCATAATAAATGGGAAGGGGAAGATATAAACTTGTTTCAGAGAGCAGGTTTGTTTGTTTTCCCTGATTTCCTTCTTAAATGTTTAACTTGAGAACACATCTACGAGGCATGCTTGTGTGAAAGCTAATAATTTGTGATCATCGAATGCAGTGCCAATGAAGCAGGAAGTTTCATTCTCGGGTTTCTCACTCAGAAAGCAACCGGACACTAGAGGCATTTGAACATCTTTAGAAGACAGATATAATGTAGTGAACAAGAGGCTTGCAGAATTCAGTCTGTGTAGCATAATCTCCGAAATCAAAAAGCATGAAGCTGTCACAATTTCTCTTTCTCTCACCGCCTCCCCCTCCTTGACCTAATTCAAGCATGCAATTGGGCTGCTTTGTATTTTGTGCTTTTCATTAGTTTCCTGATATGTTGTTATGCATGCTGTCCTTAAGTAAAACAGCAAAATACAACCAATTTTTAAATATTAATGTGTGATTTGTGCAAATGTGTCTCAGATGCATTGAATCACTAGAAATTGGAAAAACATAATCCATGGTTTTGAAAGCCATCCAATTTCCTTTTATTTACAGCTTTTGAGTCATTTCACAAATTGAAAAGCAACCATTCAGCCATTTCATGTTTAAATTATTACGTATTTAAAAGATCCTAAAACCATCATTGGCATGCAGTAGCCCTCTCATTGAACAAATACAGACTAGAGGCAAATGAAGAAATCCCTCTAAACCAGTGGTTCTCAAACATGGGTGATTTTGCTCCCCAAAGAACTTCTGGCCGTTTCTAGGGATATTTTTTTGTCGTAACTGGAGGGTGTTGAATGCTCTGGCATCTAGTGGGTAGAGTGCAGGGATGTTGCTAAACATCCTAAAGCGCACAGAACAACCCCTCAAACCCATACCCACACAATAAAGAATTGCACAGCCTAAAATGTCAGTTAGTACCAGAGTTGAGAATTCTTGCCCTGAACAAAGATGTGAAGCCAAATCATATCCTAAATTCTAAAATCAAATTCACAAACTTTTATTATTATGAAAAATCATTAGAGCTTGTATTATTTACAAGAAATAGCAATGCTACCACAATCTTATTGACTAAAACAATGCACATTTATTATTTCAGAAATTCTGTGAGTCAGGAGTCCAGGCACAGTTTAGCTGGGTCCTCTGCAAGGCTGTAGTCTCAGCCACTTTGGGCTGAATTCTCATCTAAAATCTGGACTGGGGAAGAATCTGTTTCCAAGCTTATGTGGTTGTTGGCAGCATTCTGTTCCTTGCATACCGTGAAACTGAGCAGTTTAGTTTCCTGCTGGCTGTTGGTCCCAGCTCCTTGTTTCATGGCTTTGTCCATGACATCTCATCTCACAGCATGTCAGCTGGCTTCTTCAAAGCCAGAATGGAGAGTCTTCTTGCAAGCTGGACGTTACCATTTGATGTAATGTAATCATGTGCACATAATCACATCTCCCCTTAGCCATGTTCTGTAAGGTATAGAAGCAAGGGTAGTTCCCACCTACATTCAAGGGGAGGGAGTTACACAAAGGTGTGAAAATCTGCAGGAGAGGATCATGGGAGCCATCAAAGAGTCTATCTGCCATAGGGAAGTTGTCTTTTTTCTCTTCTGTTTTTGTTTTTGTGTGTAAATAATGTGGCTACTCATTAAAAGTTAATAGGCTATGTGAAAAGTCTCCTGGTAAAATACACATTATTAATATCATTTAGAGAACTAAGGAAAAGAGACCATAGGGCACTGTCCCATGGTGACTGTCACCACTACTTTTTCATTTATGTAGACTATCAGCAGTGAGATCGGAATATTCTTTTACACCGACACAGAAAGTTGCCAAGCTGTATTTGTGCCTTTTCTTCTTTAGAACTGTACTTTGGTGCTGTTTAGTGGCTCACTTCTCTTTGTGTTTCATTTTCTTTTTCTGTATTAAAGAATTTCCACATTATTTGAAAATTAGAGGATTGGGGAATGGAAGGGTCATCTTGGCTGCTTCTTCATTGCTAGGGATAAATACAAATTCTTTTGGATTTAAAATATATAATTATGTAAATAAAACAAATGGAATAATTAATGACTAATAACTGTTAATAATAGCTGAAGGTACTGTGAATTACATAACATAAAAGTAGGTATTGAATCTCTGTCTATGATAAATTAAATTTGATTTGTTATAGTACATTTTCATACTAGATTTTTTTGGAGAACTTTGTTTACTTTAAGTATAGGCTGAATGTTTATTCCTTGATACTGAACTCTATTTCCCTTTGCCTTCAATACTGGCCAGTTTAATTTCTACACAGTGTTGGAAACTAATTTCAAAGATGAGAGGGTGCTACTAAAAAGATTATAATACTAAAGGGATTCATTGTTAACCAAGGTGGCATAAATATTGATGAATAAAAGTTTTATGGTTACGTTAAATCTTTAATCCATTTTTATTTTTTTAAGGTCTACGAATACCTAGAGCTCTTTTCATCCATTAGGTTTGTACTGTAAGACATATTCTCTGGTATTTAATATATGTGTGATGACCGATAATGTTATATTCTATCGGATTGCTAATGTACCTTGTACTTCTGTAGAAGATATCAGAATTTCTGTTTTATATAAATTGTATTCATAAGGCATAATTCGGGGGAGATGTGGAAATTACATAGTCAAATAGATTTATTTTCCCCATCAAATATCTTTGTTTTCACTATTTGCATATCTCATGAATATTCACAAGTATGTAACTATTTAATAAGCACTTATTATGTGCCAGGAACTGTGCTGGATGCACAATATTACATTACTATTCATAAGTCTGTTTTACCCAGTTTTTTAATGGAAACAATACTTATCCCAGTTTAGGGATTTGCCCAAAGTTTCATAGCTAGAAAATACAGAAACTGGTGCTCACACATACCGATTTCTTTCCCTGCGAATGAATGTCTCTGCCTGGCTAGTGGTGCAAAATATGAGCACTTTGCAGCAATTATGAAATCTTGAATTCTTTTTTCTGAATTAATATCCTAAAAATAACCATATATTGAATGCAAGTATGAGTGATCCAAAATGACAATTTCATTCTTCTTTTCCATTTTCTGCTTACAATCACTACAAAAGACAAATAGCCAAAGGATTAGAGATTTAGCTCGGTAAAGAAAGTGGAGACAGGGAGGGAAGAAGAGTTTATTAAGAAAAGAGTGTTTACAAAAGAAACAGTCACAGCATTGAAGATGAGAAAGGGCCTTTTAAGAATGCGGGAAATAAATGCAAGTTGGTTAGAAGGGAGAGAACAAAAGCAAGGAGACTCAAGTGAAGGTTTGAGAGGTTGGCAGGGCGTGGATTGGAGGGCATTTTACGGCATGTTTCAGGATTTCAAGTTGATAAGAGACAACATCAGATTTCTATTTTTCAAGGATCGGTCCAGCTGCAAGGTGAAAGATAGATGATAGGAATTCATGGATGATGCAGGGAGATGATTTAACTATTGACACAGTCAACAACCAGGGTGGACCTTGAGAGCATTAAGCTTAGTAAAAAAAAAAAAAAGTCAATCTCAAAAGGTTTCATGCTGTATGATTTCATGTATATAGTATCATTTAAATGATGAAGCTATAGAGATGGGGGCTAGATTAATGGTTGCCAGAAGCTGGGGATGGGGGTGAGTAGTGGATATAAATAGAAAGATGCAGTACAAGGCCATCCTTTTGCAGTGATGGAACAGTTCTGTAACTTGAATACAATGGTAGTCGCACAAGTCTATTCATGAGATAAAATTGCAGAGAACTGCACACACACACATATACATGAATGTAGGTTTTTAATTTGCAAATTCATTAATATTTTCACATATGTTTACATTCGTGTTAAATTTTCTCTAGATTTTCAACAACAGCATTGTCCTAATAGAGAAAGATTCTGGTAAAACTGGATTAGAATTCTGATCCTATCACTTGTCAGCTGTGTAAGCTTATGAGAATTATTTAATTGGAATAATTCTCAATTATTCCAATAATTTTCTTTCATCTCCAAAATGAAGAAGAATATATCTACCTGAAAGTTGTTGGGAATACCAAATTAGAACACATATATAAAACATTCAGCACAGTTCCTGCTATGGTGGGGGTTAAACATACAGCAGATAATTTAAATAAGATGCCTCCAAAATCGTATATTTTAGCTTATTATCGTATATGACAAACCCATTACAATCTCATGTTTATTAAAACAGATAGTTTCCTCAGTATCCTAGCCATGAGAGAAGCAGAAAATATAAATGGGTCAAATTGCAAACATAAATATGCCTTTGCATGGCTGACAGTCTGTGGAATTTCACTATTTCAAGAGGCCGTGGAGCCAAGTATTTAATATTATAAATGGATTCTGAAAAGAATTAGATAATTTTATGATTGGTAATGTTAATGTTTCTTTTTAAAAACTAGATGTAAGCAAATCAGCTGCCACCAGTTGATATCTGCGGGGTCTGAGACAGAATTTCCACTTTCTACCCACATACTGCACAAGTAGCCAAAAGCTAAGTATGGCATCATTAGGGCTCTGGTTTACTTATTTCCTCTGTTAGGCACTTGGGGAAAGGTCTTCAGTTTTGGACCTTGGGTTTCGACAAGCACTTGGAGGATGATGAGAAGGAAATGCTTCTGTAGTTAACTAAAATATTGTATATTGGAATGAAGTTAACACCAAAGAAAGATTCGTAAAAGGAAAACCAAGAAGGAAGGTGCATATTGTTAGGGAGGAAAGGAAACAATGAAGGAGAATAAAGGAGAAAATCCATGCGTTTTATTAGAAGAAGGTAGACATTTCTTCTTTTGTGAAGTTTATACTATCTTTGATTGCATAGTTTTATATTCCATCTTAAGTATTACATTTTTTAGAAGATGCCCATCCAAAATAATATTAATAAATATGTTTTATGATCAAGGATGGTAATTTTATTACTAGATTCTTTTTGTTTCCTTCAGCCTCTTCTTAAAGGGTTATGGAAGATTCACAGTTGTAGAATGCATAACATAATTGATAATGCCGTTGTTAATAGCAAAATATTAAAAACATGGATTATGGAATCGGGGATACCAATTTAGTTCCTGCATGATAATGATGGTACTGTTTAAACCTTTTTTTTTTTTTTTTTTGAGACAGAGTCTTGCTCCATTGCCTGAGCTAGAGTGCCGTGGCGTCAGCCTAGCTCACAGCAACCTCAAACTCCTGGGCTCAAGCAATCCTCCTGTCTCAGCCTCCCAAGTAGCTGGGACTACAGGTGCTCGCCACCACGCCCGGCTAATTTTTTCTGTTTTTAGTAGAGATAGGGTCTCACTCTTGCTCAGGCTGGTCTTGAACCCTGAGCTGAAGCGATCCTCCTGCGGCGGCCTCCCAGAGTGCTAGGATTACAGATGTGAGCCACCCTGCCCAGCCTCTCATTTTTAAAATTAGGAATTGGTAGTAATAGTTACACATTTTGGTCAGAATGAAATAAGATAATAGAGATAAAACGTAATGCAAAATGTAAAGCACTTCACAAGTGTTGGTTACTTATACTGTTTTCTATGAGTACAGTATGCAAACTGTAACCTGTAGTAATGTTCAAAATAATATTCTTTTCAAGGCAGGCTGAAGGAAAAATTTAATCAAAATATATCAAATCATAAGAATGAAATAAGCTACAGACGGCAAATTTCGGGGGACAGCAAAATAAAAATTTTCTTTTGGAAATAAGGTTATGAGGAGGAAAAGTTAACATAAAGTTTTGTTTAGTTATTTTTATGAAAGTAGTAATCTATATAAGTACACGGAGCACAAAAACAGTTACAAAATCATAAGTAAAATTGCCTACGTTTGATCCAGTGTTGTATGTAAGTCACTCAAACTTAGTTTCTTTTCGACAATAACCTTTCCCTGACACACAGTCACATGAGGCACTTAATAACACATAGTTTTATTAAGTTATCTGTGTCATCAGGTAAGATTCAATAACAGTATCCACTGAAAAAGTGTCACATTGTTTCTCTGTTGCTGGAATATAAATACGAACTCTTTCTAGCTTATGATATGGGCTGGAACTTTGCCAATCAATGACTACTGAGTGAATCTAGATTTTTTTTTTCCCCGTGTCTAGCAATAAGAAGAGTTTTTGCTTGGGCACTGGTGACAGGAGTTGTATCACTAGTATTTATTCTGCCAAAAATTGGCATTGACCAGAAGCCTTGGGAGTCTTCCATAGCAGTAAATGGAAAGGAGGGTTGAGGGGTCAGGGACAGCTTTTCAAATGGACTTTTATTCTGCTTAAAGTCAAACAGAATGGTATCACTCTGCTTGTACATATCTCTCTAGGGCACAGTTCCAAGAAAAGAAGTTCTGTATTGATCCCTAACATTAGTGTGTCTGCATGAAACTAAGTCCTTTCAGTGTATCTCATAACAAATTGAACTTTTTAAAAATCTCTTTTATCATTGTTATTGCTTCATAAAAGTATATTCAGTTTAAATATGATTGCTCTGAGATAGGGTCATTTTGAGGGAGCGAGAGCTTTATATTCTTCCTGCTTATTTCCTCTTTGAGTTGTCTAGTGGTTTTCTTAATGACAACAAAATGCATTTATAAAATAAATTTTCCAGTCTATTGACTGCAGGAACTCTTAACCACCCCATTTGCTGTTTTCCTCTATTTATCTTTTCCCTTCTTTTGTGATACTTTCCTTTTGTTGTGATACTGTACCTTCCACTGCTTCCTTGACCTATCCTGATACTCATCTATCTTGATTCGGGGCTTAGTTACTCCCAGTCAGGCACAATACTAAAAACTGGGGAAATGATCTTAACGAAACACCTCTTACTGCACAATCCAGTCTTGGTGACTTTGGAAAGGCTCCTTGAGGAAGATGGTGTCTAAAGTGTGCCTCAAAGGACAAACAGGAGTTAGCCAGGTCAAAATGGGAGCAAAACACAAGGTAGCACGTGCAAAGGCCCCAAGGCAGAAAGGACAGGGTGCACCCTTGGAAATTACTAGAAGCTTTGTATGGTTTGAAGAGGAAGGATGAGGAAGCATTATAAATGAGCTGGAACGATAAACTCATAAAGGGCTCTGAGCATGAAGAAAAGTTCAGCTTTTGTGTAGTGAGCAGATGGAAACCATTTAAAGATTTTAATCAGTAAACTAACATATTCTAAGTCTACATCCAAAAAGATACCTCTGGAAAAAGTTGGAGAATGCATGGAATGCGATAGTTTTAGAAAAAAATAAAGGACATTTCTTTCCAATATGTGGCCCTGATGCTATTGTTCAATACATACTGGCGTGATGCTATTATCTTTAAAAATTGAAATCAGGATCATTTAAATGGAACACAATGATATATATATTAAATCTAGGCTAAAATACAAATCTATTCAAAATTGGTAAGTCCGGAGGCACAGTAAGCAATGGTAGTGTACCATTGCCCCTCATGTATGGTTTGTGCAATTGAGACAATAGGCTGGAGAAACTTCTAGACACATTTGCGAATATGTATTTTGCCATAGCAAAAAATGATAGCTGAGCAAATCTTTTCTTCTCCCAGAGTTATGTGCTAATTAAAATATCTAACTGAAGAAAGGTGCATTCGTTTACAAAGCATTCTTTAGTACCAACATAATTCTGATTAAGAGGAAGAAGACAATTGAAAAACAGAGCCTCTACTTTAAAATTAACTTTTTCTATAGTTCAGAGACTTCCTGAACAAGTTAATTTGAGCATGAGATTATTTAACCAATAACAGGTAACTGCTGTGAATCTCCCTTTTTACATGATCAAACTAAAGAAGACAAAGAAGAAACTAGCAATGCTTTGTTTGAAACAAAAACTATAGCTCATTATCAATGAAAAGATTATAGTACCTGTCAAAAAATTAAAAGTCACTCAAAATGGTCCCTTCAAAAGTACAAATGAGAGCTGGCATTATTTAAATTGAAGGAATCAGAAAATATTTGAAGTTAGCTTCTAACTATTGCCTTACAACTCCCTGACTTAGTCTTTTTTCTGCCGTTATAACAGGATACCTGAGATGGGGTAGTTTGTAAAGAACAGAGATTTGTTTCTTACGGTTTTGTAGGCTGGAAAGTTCAAGGTCAAGGGGTCCATATCTGGCAAGGGTTTTCTTGCTGTGTCCTGTGGCAGAAGACAGAGGACAAGAGAACACGGGAGAGAGGGGCAAGGGGACCAAACGCATCCTCTTATCAGGAACTCACTCCCACAATGACAGTATTAGTCCATTCGTCACGATAGAGCCCTCGTGACCTAATCACCTCTGAAAGGTCCCACCTCTCAACCCTGTCACATTGAGGATTAAGTGCCTAACGCATGAACTTGGAGGGGGACATGCAAACAATAGCATCCCCCAAGTAGTATGAAGTCAAAAAGGATTTTTCTGTCAGCTGGAAAAACTTGCATAAAATGTTCTTACAGCCCAGCATTGACATCCATTGACACATATTTTTTAAAGTTAATACTTCATGGTGTTCAATATTTACTTTTCCTGTAATTATTCAGTTTTCTTAATTTTATGTAATATTTTTGAAACATTTCATTGACTTCATATGCAAATAATATATATTTACTCTTTATAATTTTAAGCGTCGAATCTCACTTAATATTTTGAAATATGTTGTTAAATTTGATACCAGAATTATGTTAAATATTTAGTGTCGATAATTTTATTTTATGAATCTCGAGCATTTATTTTGCAAAAATAAATATTGAAATAACCGTTTCACCCTTTTGCTCTGGTATTGTTTTCTTTAGCAAAAGGGTTAGAAGGCCGTTGTATTCATCCGTTGACGATGGTGAGCTCCACATAAATAGTGGTCACTGCGGAGAGAAAGAAAAAAATTACATGGATTTCAAGTAGAGGAATGAGATAGAATCAACAAGACTTGGCGATTTGAGAGGATATAGTGTATGTGAAAGAAAAAGGGGAAAAAAAGATACTCTGCCTTTGTGTATGAACTTTGAGTAGATGTATCTATGAACATTACTGTTCACATGCAAAGGGATCGTGAGAGAAAGAAGAGGAAAGCTGAGAACAGAGAGAGGGAAACCCAAAGACAGAGCAAGAAGACAATTAGCAAATAGCATCACTTCAGGAAATGCTGCAGTTTCAATGATTAAATGTTCAAAAAGTAATATCCTCTCCCCCTACATCTCTAGCCTGTTTCTTGGAAGCTTTATATATACACGAAGTAATACTTGATGAATTTGGGACTTCTGCCAGGGCAGCTGAGAGTTGATGATATGTTAAAGGAGATAGACAATAAATAACAAACAGCTCAAGGCTCATCACAGGACTCTGTACAGCTCCTTAAACCTGAGTTATCTTGACTCAGGCTGGAGTCAGTGCCCGTGAAGTTTGTTACGAGTTAGTGAAGTGAAGACTAATTTCTAATCTAACAGCTATGCATGTGGAGGACTGGTATACTCTTGCATTTCCATGATGAGAAAGATGATTCTCTGTAGTGATTATTTCCATAATGTCTTTAGAATATTCCTTGCATATAGTATAGGTTCAATTACCTGTTAATATCTAGTCAAGGAACCTAACTACTTTCATTTGGAACTTGGAATACATTTTCCCATTTTAAAAATCTTGTTAAAAATAATTTAGGGGTATAACTACTTGCAAAATACTTACACTTTACATTAGTAAATGTCCAGTTTGAAAATTTTATTAAGGTTGGTCAGTTCTAAGAGCATCAAGGTAGATCACAAAGCTACTCTGATTTGTGTTACGGAAACTATACTCAGAATTGCTCTTTATTTTTCAGCTTGTGAGCACTTTAATTTCTGTTCCTTCTTTCTTCTTCTTCTTTTTTTTTTTTTTTTTACCTATCCCCTGTTTGCTGCATATTTAGAAATCCATGTTTATTTAATGTGAAAAGAGTATTTTATATAGCTCTTTTCCTTTCTATACCAAGTTTGATAATTCTAAGGAGAGGGCTTAAAGTTTTAATCCTCTAATTTTCAGAAAGGCTGAGAGCATTAAGAAGCTTACTGAAGAGTTGATGTGCGCTGTAATTTTGTTTTCTGGGATTTGAGTTGAGAAGAACCGTAAAAAAAAAAAAAAAAAACCCATGTTTGGCAGTGGTCAAATGGCTTTTGGTACTCAAGTGGCACTCCGATACCTGGGTATTAGCTTATTTTTGACACGTTTACAATGAAAATGAGGTCAAGGACTTCCAGAGCTCTAAGGCTCCTTTGAACTGTCAAATAAAAATGGTTTCTAAATGTCAGGACATCTGGAAGTCCTCCTGTGAACAGGCAATGTAGGTGTTTTCTTTTGAATTTTATTTCAGAAATCTCTACCACAGGCCCTCTTGGCATGGGAAGCACCGCCACCGGTACCACCCTGCGGACCACAGCCTGGAGCCCAGGAAGGAGTACAACGCCATCAGTGTCAGGAAGAAGGAACCGGAGTACCAGCACCCCGTCTCCAGCTGTCGAGGTGCTTGACGACATGACCACACACCTCCCATCAGCATCGTCCCAGATCCCGGCGCTCGAGGAGAGCTGTGAGGCTGTAGAAGCCCGAGAAATCATGTGGTTTAAGACCCGTCAAGGACAGATAGCAAAGCAGCCATGTCCTGCAGGAACTATTGGTAAGTGTGTCCTAAAGGACTAAGCTGAAAGTATTTTGTTCCTTTGGCTTGATTTTCTAGTGTTCTTTTTTTTTTTCTTTTCTTTCTTTCTTCTCTTTTTTTTTGCGGTGGGAGGTAGGGAGTACTGCATATTTAATATTTTTCTACTTCACATCGGATCGAATTCTGAACTTGGCTGAATTACAATGTAAAGCCATGCATTTTCTGGAGTTTGAAAATGCAACCTGAAGACCTCCCAGGTGAGAATTTGGTGGGCACACGTGTGAGATCAGTGGTTTTCACCCATAGTGTAAGGTCTCCAGGTCAAGTTATAGTTAGGCTGTAGATGCTCTGGCTATTCCAGAGAATTAGCTTTTCTGTACAGCAATCAGAGTAATCGTTGATTACTGGGAATTAGTTTCATGCTTGTCACCAACTCTCAGATATTGATTGCAGAAAATGAGGTCGAGGACTTCTATATCGGAAGATGATCATAGAAATGATCTAAAATTTAACAAAAAAGAAAGTTTGACTATTTGGTTTTTTCACCAGTCATTGTAGTTGTCCTTTAGAGGTCAAAGGCTCTTAACATAATGTCAGAAACCCACTGCAGGAGTTGATCTTACTCACACATCCACTATAGAGAGCGATCCTGCATTGTTTTCTCTAAGAGATAGTTAAGAACTAAATATTTCTTTGCCCATTTTATTACTGATATGATTCACAGCATCCTCAGATGGTAAGCGTGTTATTATTTGCCATTTGTAGTATGGAAATATTCTGATTTTCTTATTGTTACAGACATCGACATTCATAAACTAGTACTCGACACACACTGAAATTTGTATTATTCCCTACAATGTGTAAATAAAAGAAATACACAATAGATGTCACTGTACTAACATTCTCAGGGACTTTGTCTTTGGATATTATTGATTTGGTTACATTAAGGAAGAAGGTTTTTCTCAGAAAAGTTCCAGGATTAATATATCATTCCAAATTCCATGATATATGAAGCAATGGGAAGCCCAGAAGGAATCTTGATTTTTATAAAGGTGCACATTTTTTTCCCAGCAAATATTTTGCTGAAATATTCAGAAATCTTCCTTTATAAAAAGGAAGGAGAATATTTATTTCTAAAGTTTTCTGTGGTATTGGAATCAGAAAACAGTTCGAGTCCTCCTTTCTTAGCCCTGTCTCTTTAATTCTGGGCCTCAGTTTCTTCATCTGTAAAAGAGAAATAACAACAGCCACCCTACTCCAGACGTTTGCTGTGAAGATCAGTGAAATAGTATATTGGAAAGTACTCTGCACTACAAAATATGTCATTATTATTCTGTGAAAACTGGGAAATAGATTTAAAGGAAACCTTCTGAGGCCCTTGCAGAGTACTAACCCGTCTTATTTTTACCCTTCCTTCTCCAATCTTTTGTACATTTGGCCAGGCTCTTACGGGCTGTCACTTGAGTTTTTGCAGTAGCTTTCTTACTACGTCGACGTCACTCCTTCAGATCCACCCTCCACACTGCTGCTGGAGTTAGCTTTCCAAAACCCAAATCTACTTCTCTCTCTCTCTCTGCTTATTCTCCATTGACTTCCCAGCACCCACAGATGACAGACAGGGAGTTTATGGTTTGGCTTTATCTACCTTTCCAGTTCCATTAAATGCAATCTCCCATCCAGTAGACTCCAGTTCAAAAAACTTGAAGTTTCCCCAAAACAGCACGTTTTTCCTCCACCTGCAATGTCCTTTCCCACCTCGTTTTCCTGAGAAGCCCCCACACTGACCCCTTTGAATCTCAACTTCTGCCTCGCCTCGAAACTCAAGTACTAAGCTCCATGGAGGCAGGTACCCCACGAATCTAATTCATGCAGTTATTTTCAATGCCTAGTGTAGCAGCCAGCAAGTGCGTTAAAATTATTGTATGTTTTTGTTTGTTTGTTGTTATTTCTCCAGTGCCAACTCCTTGCCAAGTACCGTATCTGGTGTTTTAATAGACATTATATTAATTTAATGATCTCATTTTTACTTTTGCTCATATTGAAACATAACATGGATATGAAATCATTCTAAGGAAAAGAAACAGACTTATTTCTTTCATGATTATAGGTGTATCAACTTATCTGTGCCTTGCTCCTGATGGAATCTGGGACCCCCAAGGACCAGATCTCAGCAACTGTTCTTCTCCTTGGGTCAATCACATAACACAGAAGGTAAGAAATCTGCCAACACTGTATTCTCTGTCGTTGATAATAACTGCTGCAAACAAAACAGTTAAGACTTCTTAAAAAAATTAATGCAGAAAACTTCTCCCATTTAAATTTAATTTCAGATTTAATGACAACCTCTAATATGCTACGAGCTAATTCTAGAATTTCGTTGCTTTCGAAGTACAAATCCATGAACTTCCACTAAGTCAGGCAGTATTGCTTATAATAATTTTGGTATTAATAAAATTTCTGTGGTATTGTGAACTACAGATATAAAAGTCCAAGAGGCATTATAAATGAAGCAAGCAAAATCTTCCCCAATGCATGCAGATGGGATCTCCTATGGAAATAGTAATTACAATAGAAAAAAGTCTACTTTTGGAATCTTAAGCCATTTGTTAAATGCCCTGTAACCTGATCATTTATCAGTGCTGAAAGTATACGCATGTATGACAGAATCTTGCAGACTGAAATTTGCAGGGCTTATTTGGTTGCAATATGTTGAGCATTTTTATTATTAATGCACTGTGGGGCTTTGGATTGATTTCATTACAAACAGAGACCAGATGTGCATTTATACCAAAAAGAGCTATGGGATGAATCCTTATTACAACAATTTGTGTGGATTTATGCACTCCTAAAATGGAGAGTCCTTCTATGGCACATTAACTATGCCGAGGAATTTCTGAGCAAGATTTTTCCCAAGAAATATTACAAATGATGGCCTCACTAAAAGCCTGCCTATGCCATTTGCTCTTTTCTCTATTTGTTTTTAACCAGATTTATCCTCAATAATATACTGTATAATAATCTATAAATATCTACCCAAGTAGATCATTTAGCAGATGAGCTGTAACTATCTGTTTACCCTAAATCATGGAAGAATAGTGGTTCTATTGACTCTAGCCACCCTCTTACATATGCATCTCCATACTTGTTGCTATTCATAATGATACTTCCTCAATTTCAGCACTGTTCCTGCCACAGTTTTTATGTCCTTTGATTTTATTACAGTGTAGCTCAGACCCTAGGGCAAATAATTCTTGCTGAATGTGATCAGATTAAGAGATCAGTAGCTGTATCTCCTTACATTAGCAACTTTTTAAAAATAGTCCCTACATACTTAGCCTAGGGGTTAATATAAATTTAATAACAATTCTTCTAGAAAGCTGAATATTTTTGTGATAATTCCTGAATATAGTTGGACTATTTTATTGCAGAAATGACTAGGTGACTTTAACTGATATTGATGCTTACTTTTTTTCTTTCCTCTTCAGCCCTGCTAATCTTAGGACAAAAGAGATAATTCCTTTCAAAGACCAGACAGCTGTTGCCCATTTGATTTATGGACAGGATGTTTTTGTTTTATAATAAATACATCCTATTCTTCTAGAGCATTTTTGCTTAATCCTGTGGAGTCTATAAAATTATAATTATATTAAAATTAAAGAATTTAGGCAATTGGAATTTATAGCAATACCTTAGATTGATTACTTATGAATTTATAAAATCTTAAAAAGTATAACAAGAGTTTTTTGAGGACTCTCATCAGCTTATGGAGCCATCCCAAGGTCAATGGTGGAGCCAGTGTTTTATTTTAGCTGGATCTGTCTTCATCAAGATGCCATGCTTGGCCCCAGTGGTGGTTAAACTGTGGGTAGAATATGATACCTTCATAGCCCTGTACTCTCTCACCTAGGCCCTCTCTCTTCACTCTCTACCTGTTCATCTGCTTGTGTCCTTTACACCTGCAAATATTTATGCTACTCATTGAATATAAATGATAGTCGAATAGGTTCCTTTACCATAAAACTTAAGCACTTAAATGTTAGCATCGTAAACCTCCAAGAGAGAATCAGTTGCACCGATACCAGAGTTGTTTGTCCATATTTTCTCTCCCTCCCCGCCCCACAAAGCATCTTCCACAGAATTCTTCCCTTTCCTCATCTCCTCTCTCAATACCACAGTCCCGACAGCACCCAGATGGAGCATTGGAGGGGAGTTTCTTTACAGTGGTGTCCAGGCAGCAAAGGCAAACTGCAGGGGCTTGAGCAGGAACCCAGAGCTAGTAGCAGGAAAGGAGCTATTCCCAGCCCCAGGCCTGTAGGGCACAAGGTCAAAGGAGTGACCAAAATTGGAAACACAGTGTCCATGAGCGGAAAGACAGGGGGCACAGCCTGGCCCCAGGTAACTTTCAGAAAGGGATTGAGGGGACTTAGCCCTCCTCCCTCCGTTTGCCTGCCAGCCACACCACGGGCCAAACCCAGGCAGGAACCAGAGGAGAGGGACACTCCTAATGACTTCCGTGGACGTCCACCTCCTAGGGCAGACAGCAGGATGGAGGAGGCTGGAGAGTGGCTTGGAACTAGCAACTGGTGGTACCCAACAAAGTCCTCAGCTTTTCTCTCCTCCCTTCTCTCACCCCGCTTCCCTTTCCCTGCTCCGTCTCCTCCTTCCACCCTTCCCCTCCTGTCTTTTCCTCTCTTTCTTCCCTCTGCTCCCTTCTCTCTTTCCTTTTTCCCATCTTCTCTCCTCCACTCCCACCTCCTACCTCCCTGTTTCTCTGTTTGTTTCTGCCATGTTGAAAAGGTAATATAGATATCTCTACTAATTCATTCCATCCTCCTCCCCAACCAGGCAAAGTTCTGTGAATTTCAAACTTTTAAAACAAAGGAACACTTTTTACGCCCAATGAAAGCATAGCTGAAAAAACCAAAGAACATGCGAGGGCTTATAGACAACAGAAGTTTATTTCCGACAGTTCTAGAGGCTGGGAAGTTCAAGATCGAGAAGCTGGTAGATTTGGTGTCTGGTAAGGGCCCACTTTCTGGTTCAAAGCAGCATCTTGTCACTGCATCCTCACATAGTGGAAGGGGTAGCTCTCTGGGGCCTCTTTTATAAGGGCACTAATCTCTTTAATTAGGGATCTGCCCTCATGACTTAATGACCTCCCAAAGGCCCTACTTCTTAATACTATCACACTGGGGACCAGGTTTCAACGTATGAATTTTGAAGGGATACAAACATTCAGGCCATAGCAACCTCCTTCCTGTCTTTACAGTACCTTTGGGGAATTCTTGGGGACTTTAAAGGAAAGAGCCCTCCCCCCTTGCAAGCAATCAGGCCAGGAAGGAGAAAACAGATAAAGAATCTTGGCGGCGGGGCACAGTGGCTCACGCCTGTAATCCTAGCACTCTGGGAGGCCAAGGCGGGCAGATTGTTTGAGCTCAGGAGTTCGAAACCAGCCTGAGCAAGAGCGAGACCCCATCTCTACTAGAAATAGAAAGAAATTAATTGGACAACTAAAAATATATAGAAAAAACTAGCCGAGCATGATGGCACATGCCTGTAGTCCCAGCTACTGGGGAGGCTGAGGCAGGAGGATCGCTTGAGCGCAGGAGTTTGAGGTTGCTGTGAGCTAAGATGACGCCACGGCACTCTAGCCTGGGCAACACAGTGAGACTCTGTCTCAAAAAAAAAAAAAAAAAAGAATGTTGGTGGTTGGGACTTACAGGTGAATTCGGGCCACTTATTTATGGTGAAGTTAAAGATTTAATTCTGTGCAACCAAAGAAAGCAGATTACTTTTCTGCTTTGAAAGTTAGAATATCATGAAGGAATTTGTTGCAAACAAACTAGCCCAAATACCTCACAATAATGAGATTTAATAAAAAGTGTACTTTGTACAGAAAAGGAAGAGCATATGTTGTATAGAAAGAGACATTTACCCCAACAATGAGCAGAGAGAGACAGAGAGAGGGAGAGGAAAAGAAAGGTCAGTAGGTAGGTGAGTAGAAGGCCTTAGGGATGTAGGTGGATGCATGGATGGATAGATGGATGGATGGATGGAAAAGTAGGTAGAAAGATAAATGGGTAGATACGTAGGAAGATAGATATGTCTTCAAATTAATGTTTAAAAACAGTTTTCAGGTTTTTTTGAAAGCCAACAATTAGCTCAGAGCCATGCCTCCTTCTGAAGCATATGAATATATCCTATTATTTTCATCTTTCTTCATGAATGCTGTAAAATCACCGTCTCTGCCCTCAGCTTGATCTCTCTAGCTTGCACTCAGTTTTTCAAATAGGAGTTTATATTTTCTACTTTGCATACTTTTAAAGAATTCATTGCAGTTTATAATCTCACCAGTCTTTTTTTGTGTGTGTGTGAAATTGGGTGGCATTACATTTCTGAATAGCTTCATTATTATTTACATGCAAAGCGAGGTCAGCTGCCTGCTTCATTGCCTGGTCCAACTATTATGTGAAAAAGAAAATGCCTGAGTCGTCACTGAGAATAGTCTCTTTCTGTTTCTGACTAACGGAAGTGCCTTTTCTTTTGTTTGTACACAAGCGACTGACAGATTTTGAGATAATGTGAGGTTATTCCTGCATTTTCTAAAGAAGGAGAATGTGCGTGATCTAGAAATGATGTTGCTGTTTTACAATTTAAAATAAGCCAGTTATTTGCCTGAAAGACTAGATTGAATCCTGTCTCTTATATCTTAATTTCCCCAGTTTAGAACTAGCATGAAATGAAAGCAAATTGCTTCTTAATTTTGTCAGAGATTGATGGGGTTTCTAAGACTTCAGACTTGTTTAACCCACCTCCGATTGTAAGAGAGAGGCATGTTGTAGCTTATCTGTCCACTTGACCCAGATTTACAGTAAAATAGGTAAATCTTTCAAAGAAATGGTACCTATGTACTTATACATTATGAGTAATTACTTCATCAATTGTTTTGGCCTCTGATTAATGATTGATATAATGACATCTCAAAGCTGATTTTAAAGGAAATTGTTTTTACTTGTGTCAAAATTTAAGATGTAAATAATATCTGTCTCTGTCATAATTATTATTTTTAACCAAAGCTGCAGGGTTTTCCCTCCTCTATTCAACTCCTAAATATAATCCCACCACATCAATATAGTCATTAATTTACTAATCCTCATAAAATTCATAAAATTTCTCAGTGTGTATGTGCTTATTTCTGAGAAATAATTTTAGTAGACTTTAGCAAAAGAAACGTTAGGGATAGACATTTTCATGAGATCCATGAGCTAGGATATGTAGAATAACCTTATTTCCACCCTGCCTGCGAGCACTGGAAACTTGAGGAAGATTCAAGATATTGTATATTTTACTGCAAATAAGATCATTGTGATCCACCCTAACTGGAGTGAGAGAAATAAATAGGGTGGTCGGAAGGAGAGTCACCTCAGATGCCAAGGGAGGGGATGGGTTCAGTGTTGGCCAGTTCAATGTGGCCATTGAACCCAACTGAGGTTACAGCGGTCATGGGGAGAACCCAGTTAATGGCGCCACCATCACGTAGAGTTACGTGGACAGGAAACCCAGGGTGGCTCTCAGTGCCTCCCTCTCCTCCTCCTTGCACACCCAGTCAGACACTAGGCCTGCAGGAGTGCCTGTAAATCCCTCTCACGTCAGGCCCCTGCTGTTTACACTCTCAGTCCGCCAATCTGTAGCACCTTCTACTCACCCAGGTTTTCTTTCATTCACTCTGAGTCTTGCAATCCACTCTCCTGAGTTTGGTTTCAAATACAAACCTGGTTAGGCCCCTCCTACTTAAAATCTTTAGTACCTTTCCATGGTTCTTAACATAATTCCCAAAATCTTCGTCGTGACTTCCAAAGGACAGCTACTTAGTCTGTTCCTCGCTCACCTCTCCACCTGCCTGAACTCCGGATGCGGTGGCCCTCTGCACGGTTTCCCTAAGATCCGATGCTTCTCCCTCCTAAACGCTGTTTGCTTTGTCTGGAAGACCCCACCCATATCCCAACCTAATCCCTTCTTTTTCCATTCTGTCTCAAATCAAACATTCTTCCTCAGAGAAGCATTTCGTAAATTACTTCCTAACTTCATACACCAGGTTAAGATGTCTTTCAACTATTCCACCACATTAGGGTTCTATATTGCTCTCAACAAAATCAAAATTAAATAATTGTACAGTTAAATTTTCAATGGCCCCTTCCATTGCTGCTACGTAAACTCCTTGTTGCAAGAAACCATTTTATTCCCCAGATGGTACCAAAGTGCTATAGAAATTCAGATGTTGCTCAAAGAGCAAATGAGCATATAGGCTGAATGAACGATCGTTGAAATAATAGATGGATAGATAAATAGAGATAGATATATCCATCCTATTTTTGAAAAACTAGATACATGTATTTAGTACATATACACAAACATATACGATTCATGCTATGCAGGTATCAATATTGGAACCTTAAAGCAGAAAAAGATGTGTTTTTCCTCTTTGTTGTACCTGTAATACTTTCTCTTCTAGAACCATGGTTATTCTAGACTTCACTTTTTTTTATATCATATTCATGGCCCAAAGAGCCATTTCTCCTCAATAGCACCCACCAGAACTCCATCTTACCTGGTCACTCTCAACTTTATCTTTTAAGACTTCCCTTGGTTGTTACCTCTTCTTGCTCTCCCTCCCCCTTTCCAGGTATTTTATTGCCCCTGTATTATATTCCCTTAATACTTCATACACATTTATATTATTATAATTGCATTGTCGAATTCATATTATCTGCCTGTATGTACCCTAGCCCAATCCCAACTGATAGAACATAGCTTCATGAGGGCAAGAGCTATGTAAGATTCAACTTTATTTCCTCAAGAAAAAATAAGTGTTGAAATAATTGTTGAAAGAATGAAAAATTATCACTTTGATTTATTCATTTTTAAGGTGAAGAGAAAGCCTGTAGTCCCAGCGACTCAGGAGGCTGAGGCAGGAGGCTCGCTTGAGGTCAGGAGGTGGTGTCTGCAGTAAGCTATGATTGCACCTGTGAATAGCCACTACATTCTAGCCTGGGCAACATAGCAAGATCCCATCTCTAAAAATAATTATAAAAAATTAAAAAGTAAAAATTTTTGAAAAAGATGAAGTAAGGGTCAGAAAGAATAATTAGTTACAACAATTTTCTTTTACATTACATACATACTTTTTATATTTTTATTGTAAACATTTTTACAATTTTTTTGTACTTCAGTTTTTTTTTTCTTATAACTTTTTTTGTTGAACATTAAGTTTCAGAGTTCCTTTGGAGGATTAAATAAGTTTATTCTTCATAAAAAAAACTATGAATTTTGAAGTTTGAACTATGAAGAAAACAACTATGAACTATTTTGAATGCTAAAATATAATTACTATTTTTAAGAGAATCCACTAGTGATTTTCATATTTGACTCACTGATTTATAAAACTACACTGTGATTGACACATATATAGGCAGCTGAATTTCTCATCATTATCTTTTATGTTGAGAAAAGTTACATTTTGATTCATCGGTAATCTACATTCTCAACTTTTTCATTACTATGGGGTTTAAATCTATGTATAAGGGAATGACATAGGCCTTCTTTTCTACCTTATCATTTCCCACTCTAACATTATAATAATATCGAAGACTTGCATAACTACACAGAAATAAAAAACATGAATTACAATGTGAAAATTACAGGGCCATTATTTCTTTTTTCTCTGTTTGATAACTAATTTTGATTGGGTTGCTAAGTTCTGATTGGCAGATTAGTAGGGCATTCCCTCCTCCCCCAGGTGTGGCAATTGCTCAGGTCCCCACATTTGTCCCCAGGAGGACCGAAGGTCCCTCACTGTCTACCTAACACAATCGTTCCACTTTGTTTGTTTCTTCAATATTCATTCCTGCCACAAACATTGAGCACCTTTGAGTAGATGGCAATAACCTACCTATTTGACTAAGAATTTTAGTTGTGTTCTTATAGCTTTCTGATACCCATTACAGAGACAGAAAGAGATCTTTCTGTTTGTGATCCATGTTCTATGTCAACTGCCTTTAAAAAAGAAAAGAAAACTATGTCTTAAATAATGACACCATTATATATTTAAATAGTAATAAGACAGATTAAAATTTGGAGAGATACATATCAAACCCTTAACAATATCTGAAAAGTAGGAATATACAGAGCTGAAAGAAGAGACATTCATTATTTTTACATTGCACCCTTCTATTTACTTGTTTCGCATTACTTTCTTACAAATTAATATGTATTCCTATCTTATTACTCAGGGATATCAGATTCGCTCAAGTGATCATTGCATATTAGTCTTTATCTCTTTTAACATCTTTGGAGTGTTGACAACTTCATGTATTCTTGTAGCATATACTTCAAAAATCAACATGTAGTTCCAGAAAAGAAAAACACTGGAAACTAAGCAACAGTTTACTATCCAATGTATTGGGAGCAGACTTTCTTATTACATAGTTAGTAAGCAGATGAAAATCACTTTGTAAAGCAGAGAATTTATTAGGGGTAGAATCCTCAAAGAGCTTTGCAGCTGATAAATATTCATTGTGAAGTGCTAAACTAGGCACAAAGGAAAATTTGTACCTGCTTCTAAGAATTTAGAATATGGTTGGGGATTCACCACACTTGCTCATCAAACTCCAATTTAGAATGTCACAGAGAAAATATTAATAATATGACAAACTTTAGACTGAACCACCCAAACAGATAATTAAGGTAAGAATAATTTTTAGAAGTAAGATTCTTCTTAGGAGGAGCTTCCTGAAAGCATGAATTTAAACTCAGGGTTTAAAGAAAAAGTTGAATGAACATGAAAAATTGGGGAGCATATTCCAGGTGAAGATGGAGTTTAATTTTAAACTATTTCTTGCCTCAATGATTAAAACTTAACATGCAGAAACAATTGTTATTAATAAAAGAGACCAATAAAAGTATTTATGTAAGATCTCTTTCCTCTGTATTTCGTTTCAAAACTGTAGTTGAAATCTGGAGAGACGGCTGCCAACATTGCTAGAGAGCTGGCTGAACAGACAAGAAATCATTTGAATGCCGGGGACATCACCTACTCTGTTCGGGCCATGGATCAGCTGGTCGGCCTCCTCGATGTCCAGCTGCGGAACCTGACCCCAGGTGGAAAAGACAGCGCCGCCCGCAGTTTGAACAAGGTAAAGCCCCTCAGTTACACGTATCTTTCAAGTTGTAAAATCTGTAAGACTTCCCTGCTTAATTTTTTTCCTTCTCTAGAATTCAGTCATTCTAAAGAGAATCATTAGTAATATTCAATTCACTTCATTATTTCATTATATTAATTGAACTATTTGGTTCTTAATCTAAAGAAACAATAAATGATAATCTCTCCATGTTTATTTCGAATTTACAATTCTGTTTTCCATAGTAGTTCCTCTATTTTGTATGCTAAATTCTGACAGGGTTAATGTGGATAAATGCAATTTATTTTGTTTTTTTTTTCTTTCAAATCTTTATATTAAAATAACTGACAATAAAAAAAATCAGTAGGTAGAAATTTTAAAAATAGCAAGAAGAGGATATTAATAATCCATTATAGATGTTTTTAAAATGAGATAATTTAACTTAATAATGCTTTTAAAAATCTCATGAGGCAAACAATTAAGTTTTAATTTTTACTTCCTTTAGATGTTGAAATCACTCAGATTTTACATCACTATCACTAAAATTTCAAAAGTTTGAATGTATTTCTGCAAATTTGAATTGTGAATAACGAAAATAATTCATTTTCTTTTAAATTTCCAGGAAAATATATTTTATGAATTTTTATTTATATTTATATAAATAAAATGAGCATTTATTCATATAAACATGTAAAATACATTTTACGTCTGCATAAGGAATATCTTTTTTTACGTTACAAAATATTACCTAGTTAATTAACACATGGTAGAAACATGTTAGCATTGCTACCATCAACTGACATGTGTTCCCTGAATGGCCTTAGTGTAGTAGATTGAATGATTCAACGATCGAAACTGGATTTTAGAGCCTTGAATATCATGATAGTCTTACTAGTTAAAAAAACAAGAATTCAGCAGCGACAGACTAATGTTCCTCTATGAAATTCACTAAAAGAACATTCCCTTTTCGAATTAAAAAATGACTTTGCAGAGTGGCCTTTTAATATGTTTAGTTCTTCTGTGTCTTCCTGGGTAAGAATTTCACTCATCAAAATGAAAGAAATTTTTAAAACAATGATTATTCAACATAGAAAAAAAAATCAGATATTTTGTCTGGCAAATATGGTTTTTTCTATAATTTCATCTTCAGAAAACAAGTACAGTTCTATGTATTAGATAGAAATCATTAAAGTTTTTTTTTATGCTGAGCATAAAGGAGTTATTTTGGTCACTTATGGCCCTTTTAGAATCACAACCAATCCCGTAATAGAATATAATCCGCAGCTGCCTATAGAATCTGGGCATGCTGTGATTTCAGTGTGTTATTGCCCAGGCTGACTGGATGGTATTAATGAGCATTGCTTCCAGCTATCTTTATCACAATGTGCTGAAAGTAGTAATTTCTATTAATGTTACATATCCATATCATGACTTGTTATAGCAATACTTTGTATCCTTATTTAAAAATGGTGTTGATGTCTGACAGTATCAGGTAAAGCTGGCAATTAATGTCACATTCTAACTGGCTACAGCTAATCAGCTTGCCTACTCTGAATATCAGATAACTACATAATGGGCAAATTTCCATTCGTGAAGCTTTTTAATGCTCTCTTTTGTTTCCCATTTGGCTCTTTTCGATTGTTTATGTAATGTGGTTTGTCATATGTTAATTTGCATGATGGGGTAAGGAGATGGGAGGGCAAAGGTTATTCACGTGCTTGCTGGCTTGCTCTCATTTCCTGGGGTCCCCACTTTCCCTGAAGCAGTTAGAACCCATCAGATCTGCAAAGTCAACTCAGTACAAATCAATTGTGCTCTGCATTGACATTCTGGAGGGTTTAGAGTCCTGCAAACCAGGATTCGAGTCAGTGATCCAAATGACAGCCCTGGCGATTTACTCACACTCATTCCTCACTTCATTCTTTAGAGAAATAACTGCCCTGTGCTCATTGAAGAATGCATGAATTAGAGCTGCGAGAGTATTAGCCACACAGAACGCATCAGAGTAACTGCTTCTTAAAACTGGGTAATTTTCTCCCTCAACAATCAAGGCTACTGAAGAAAAAAAAAAAAAAAAGAACAATAGAGAAGAGGAGAAAAACCCACAATCTAATTTATAAAATTTTGGCTCATTTATTTAAACAGGGTGAACAAGCTGTTATTAATTATTTATTTTATAACCAGGAAAAAACGTTTGGGACTGCATAGGAGTTGCTGTTAACCTTTTGCCCCTCAGAACATCACTGTGTGTGCAAACAAACAAAAATAGGCTTCTTATCCCACCAAAGTTTCTAAAATGTATAATTTGTTTTTTGGTTGAAACTGTCAAAAGAAATTCTTCAAGAAATAAAAGCAGTGATAAATCAGGAGATTAATCACATTCTTTTAATCAGAAGTTATTTTTCTTTTGGTATTTGTCCCTTAGAATCAAATAGTCATAATGAATGGGCATGTCTGTTTTCCTGATAAACAGAAATTTTTGTATACATGAACATATGCTTTGTGGTGCACACGAACCATCTATGTTATCTGTAAACCACAAACAATATATCTTCAAGAAATGGGTTCCAAACTTTTGACATAATTTCCTTAACTTCATATGTCTTCACGCCTTGCCCGTGAATTAACAACTAACCTGGTACGAAATGAATCATTTAAAATGGATGAAGTACGTTGATTTTGACTAATTTCTACTAAATGTATTAGAAGTTTTCTTGCCATCATTAACAGCCTTACACCATTCAGTTTTTACTTGACTTGTTCCGAAAGGGTGCTGGCTACCATTTTCCAAGCCACTGCTTACATTCTGCTGCTGCTTAGCTTTCATTTTCTCCTAGAAAGTAGTAAACAACAAAATAAGGTGTTTTGTGCAGATGCGTTCTTTTATTTTTCTTGTTTTCTTCTGTCACTAACTTGTTTTTTCTGTTCTGTGTTTAATCTGCTGTCTTAATGGATTCAGCTTCAGAAAAGAGAGCGCTCTTGCAGAGCCTATGTCCAGGTACTTTCTGCATTTTTATCAATGCGTTAAGTCGTTGAATGTCTCTGTTGTAATGGCATGTATGGACCTCTGATAGAAAAATGATAATGTACCCTGTTGAACTGAAGGAACTTCAGGGAGGGCGTGAAGGGTGGATATGGAAAGACATGAAAAGAGTATATGCAAAAAAAATTTGGCAGTGCTAATTCTGCCAAACATGAGAAATTCAAACTAAAAAGGAGGTGCAGCTTCAGGAGTGAACATTTTGATCTTCACTAAAGAGGTGAGTTGGGTGTAATATATTAAATCCATAGTTTCTTCATAGAAGTGGGTATGAAAACATTTTATTTATACATCGGGTCAGCCAATATTTGAGTAGCAAGTCATTTAGAAATGAAACTCAATCAATGTCTTATAAGACAACAAATAGTCCAGGATACTTGGAATGTCATTCTTCTTTTCCAAGATGGAACTGTTTATTGGCTCAAGGCATATTTGTGACTTACCTAAGTCTCTCATTTATTGCAAAAATTTTAATCCCAATGTGAATATAATTTTTACCCAGCTAACATGTTCTAATTTGTTTCTAAGCAATAAACCATTCCTGTGAATTTTATATTAAAGAGAGCAGTCTCAGAAGTATGCTCCCTGGTTTATTTTTACGAAAAAGGGAGAGAAGGAAAAAAGGAGAGAAAGAAGGGAGGGAGGAAAAAATATGAAACTGTGTGACCGTAAACTTTATCCTCTATGTATATATATCACAGCATTCTTAAAGAGCAAGCCCATCTATGTTTATAAAAAAATGCCCTCAAGAATTAAGTTAATGTGTATGAGATTGGCAGTCCAAAAGCTAAATCTAATCAGTTAATTCACAGTTGAACGTAATATCGGGGCATTGACTTTTTTTTAACCAAAACTCTTAAGAGGTAAAGTTAATGGAAATGCTAAATATTGATTTGTTCATTTATACTTTTTCAATGATCTGAATATACACACCAACTATCCTTCCGGGTAGTGTAGAACGAGGCACTGGATTTATAATTAGGAAATAACTTAGCATAAAATCATAGCAAAAGGAACTAGATGGCCTTGGGGGAAAGATGGTCAAATTATGAAAAGCGCAATACAGTAAACATTTTAATGAATGGAGAGATATCTCTGTGTGCTAGCTATAGCCATTTGCTTAATTCTGGCTGACAAGTTATTTTTCTTTCAGCTGTCCCAGTTTTAAACGCCATACATAAATTCTTTCATTTCCTCAGCAAATACTAGTGAACAGAACAAATATAGTACAGTCTCTGCCCTGGGATTTTACCATCTAGTAGAAAATATTGATTAATAAATGTTAGTATATTAGCACGTCAGATGAATTAAAATAATGCTGAGTAGATTCACCTTTCTTTAGTTCTACTCTCATTCTGGGAATGTGTTCTGATCATTTTGATTTAATTTGGTGTTTCCATGTCTCCTCAGCTATATGAAAACACGTTGCAAGTGGTCTCTATAAGACAGTTAAATTTGTAAATGGCCAGCCTTCTCTGCTAGATGTTGATTCTATAGGGAAGGAAAGATTTATTTTACAAACCTATTGCTAGGTTCATGGCTGAGGCCCCTATAACAAAAGACAGATGAACAAAAGAGAAACATACAAGTTTATTTAACATAAGTTTTGTATAACATGGGAGCCTTTGGAAATGAAAATCCAAAGATAGGGAAACCTGTGTATTTGTATGCTTAGGTTTGATGACAAGTGGACAGTCACGGAGTAGTTTGATTGGACAAGGAGGGGATGATATAATGGTAAATAAATTGCAGAGAACTTAGCAAGGCTGTTTGTTCAAGTTTTCTTGGCATTTGTGTGTCTTTGGCTCCTTTCCTCTTGGTATAGAGAGGGCGCCTCTCCAAGGAGGATATTATGACCTTCTTCAGGGAAATGTTAGAAAATTCTTGCTCAGTTTTGTGACCTACTTCAGGGCAGAAGGACTCAGGGACAGTGGGGAGGGGAGTAACCTAACTAAACTACTTCTGCTGTTTTCTCAAATACCAAAATGCCATATTTTGGAGTAACATGTCCTGAACCTAATAGATTCTTGGTTGCTTTTACTCTAAGGATTCCTTTGCAGAATCAGCAATTATTAGCTTATTAAATATGGAATGTCTGATTTCCATAAATAAATAAGTTTGACAGTTGGTATCTCTGACGTTTCATTTTGGCACTTCTCATTTTATTTTTATTGTGAAAGGTGCATTCTCAGTCTTTCAATTGCACATTTTGGCTTGTGATTATCTTTTAAACTTTTTTTTAGAGCAATTTTGTGAAACCATGTTTCAACCATGAAACAATTCATGTTGTTTTCGAATATGAGTTCCATTGTGGAACCAATGCAGTGCAGACATTTTGAAATATCAACAAAGTGTTTGGGAAGGATGAGGCTAATGAATGCACAGTACATTGATGGTTTGAGAAGTTCCATTCTGGTGATTTTAATCTTTAATCTGAGCCCGAGGCGGATAATGATGAGCTGAAAGCTGCAGTGGAAGCTTTCAGCTCCACTACCCATCTCGACTTACGCATGAATTAGCAGCAAAGTTTGACGTTACTATCCCATCAATAGTGGACTATTTGAAACAAATGAGCAAGATTAAGAAGCTAGAAATATGAGTATTGCATGAATAAAAGGAGCATCAGAAGAGAAACTATCTTGAAGCTTTCCTTTCTTTGCTATCATGACATAAAGGCGAAACATTCCTATACTGTATTGTTACTTGTGATGAAAAATGGATTCTTTTTGACGATCGCAAGCATTCAACACAATGGTGGGATAAAGATGAAGTAATGAAACACAGTGCAAAACCAAATATTCATCTGAAAAAGCTAATGGTACCTGTCTGGTGGTCCAGTGCTGGTATTATCCACTACAGCCCCATGAAACCTAGTCAATCGATTACAGTGAATGTCTACTGCAAGCAATCAGATAAAATGATGAGGATGCTTGTAATTAAGCAGCTGAGATTGGTCAACAGAGACAGGCCAGTCCTCTTGCAAGACCACATGTTGCAAAAAATAATGCTGCTCAAACTACAGAAGCTGGACTTGGAAACTCTCTGTCATCCACCATATTCACCAGACCTTGCTCCAACTGACTACCACTTCTTCCAGGCTTCGGATCACTTCTTGCAAGGAAAAACATTCAGTTCTCAACAAGCTGTGGAAAACACCTTTTGTTATTTCATTGCCACTTGCTCTCCAGGCTTCTTTGCTGCTGGCACAAGCAAGCTACCATTAAGATGGCAAAACAGTGTCATTAGTTTAGGTAAACATTTTGATTAATTTTACTGCTTCTTGTCTGAGATATAATAAAACTAAACTTTTGATTCAAAACCAGACATTTCATATTTAATGACCTAATTTAAAAAAAGAAGAAGAAGAATGAAAAAGTAGTTGTTTTTGTTGTGCATTTCATTCTGAATTTGAAGCCATTAGGATAAGGATAATGACATTTTGGGAGACAGTATTTTAAAAGGAAAAAATTGAACATTGAACAGAGATTAGGAAGATAAGCTTTTAGTTTGCATTTTACTGTATAAAATAATGAATCTTTGTGCATAAGAAACTTCAGGTTTATTTTTCTAAGGTTTTGGGAAAGAAATTTCTTTGGAAGGTATATATAACTATATATATAGGTATATATATGTACATATAGATATAGGTATAGATGGGTTAGGTATATATACACTCTACGTGCAATAGATAGAGAAATTGAAGTATTTTTTAGCATTGAAAGGTGAAGATCATTTTTGAGCTGAGCAATATGAGGATTGTTTTTGATTGCAATCTGTGTTATCCTTTTAATGGTGCCTTTGGGATAATTTAGCCTTTCGATATTTAAACCTATGAAATGCATGGTCATTCGAACATGAATCTCTGATGGAAAATTAATAGCACAGTTTATTCAGTGGCTGATTTCCTGGTGTTATAATTGACTGACTGTGAATAAATGTTTCAGCTGTTGACTAAACATCTGATAAGACCAAATACAAACAATACTGGTGGAGCAGAAATGCTTTGCTTGCCAATACACAGTACTACTTCTGTTTGTCTTAATGTAGATCATTATTCCATGAAATTCCAGAGTGAATAATACTTTATTTTTTGTCTATTTGAATTTTAAAGACTTGTTTTATGTACCCTATTGTTTCTATGCTTGAAGCACATTCACAGCTATCTATGAAATAGGTATGAAATACACTTGAAGTGCTTTATGCATTAAATTTGAAATAAAATGATTATTTAGTCATCATGAGTTTCTTTAAAAGTAGTGGATTTTACATAGGCTCGAGCAATGATTATTCTAGGGTTGATTTTGACCCTTTAAATACATTTAGCTTTCAATTATTTAGAGGTTCAGTGGCTATTTTATAAATTACGTAGATCCATCTTTTATATCTTCCTGCTTCCAACCTTTTATTTATTTCACACACAAATAAAAGCACAGTGGAATTTAAACTGTCAGCTGTCAACTATGGTAACTGATCTGTAGATCAACAATTAAAAGGAGATTGGTATGATTTTTTAAATATGTGAATCTTCCTAAAAGTACTTATATTTGCATCCCAAGAGTTTTAACTACTAATAGAACCCCCACATTGGGTCCAATATATTTTATTTTTCTTTATTTAGCTGTAATTTTAGAGTACACTGCAATCCTTGTTGACTATCAAAAGATAGAAATTGATATGTATAATAGTAAAACATGTAATTTTCATTTCTTTGGCATAATATTGTGGGAAAAATTCCCCTTTGCCCAGGAACGTTTGCTGAAAGATCAACTCACAATAAGGCAGATTAATAAGAGAAAGAGATTTATTTACCATGTGCATGAGGAGAATCACAGTGTGATTACCCAGTTTCCCAATGGGGTCTAAAAGTTTATGTACCATTATTTTAGAGGTGAGGGGGAGTTGAGGACTGTAGATAATTCTGTTGAGTGGCAATAAATGGTTCCTAGGGAGGATGAATAGATACTTGGGAGAATGAATGGGTAGGGGGAAACAGACTGACTTATAAATGATTCTCTTTGCAAATTAACCTAAGAGACAGATATTATCTTTAAAATGAGTTGTGCCACTTCTGATTACATTCTTGATCTTCTTTCCTGCAATATATTGAGATAAGAGGGAGGGGAAGGAAAGGCAATTGTTCTTTTTGATGGGTCTGTCTGGTTTTATGCAGATGGAAGAAAGCCCCTTCCAAGGCCTATTGATCTCTAAGGGCTTTCAATTCAAAATACTCTTCATAGCAAGGAGTCGTGTTTTGGAGTCAAATTTCCTGAGCTCCTTCAATACCTTCATTTAAGAGGAGAGTTTTAAGTTTTATGCCAGAGAACACAAGTAATGCTTGTCTCAAACATGTATATTAAATAGCTGCTATTATATAATATTACCAGAAGGGACCTTAGAGATGAAGGTGAGTTAGTTGAGACCTGGAAGAGATGAAATTGTTACTGAAAGCACGGCGCTTGTCCCTGAGGCCACATCAGAAGAACGAGGACAAGTGGTTTGAGGAGAAGGAAAGGGAGGTTTATTAATTCGCCAACAAATGAGAAGGATGTGAATCTCATGTTAAAGTGCCGTCATCCTAATGATAAACAGAAATACAGAGATTTTAAAGGTGAGGGGTGGGATTCAGCTTCAGAGTATTGCTATTTAACTGTAGTTGATGGTCCTGATTGACCCCATCTGCAGCAAAGACAATCTTGTGATCTTATGCCTGGATCGTTCCATTGAGCAATCTCCTGTGGTACAAAAAACAAGACTCCCCTGCCCTTCTGACCACTGGCCTTGGGCAGGGATGCAGGTTTTAATTCTCAAAAAGGGGGCGGGAGATGGTGGTAAAGAGACAGCTCGTAAAACATTTTACCCTTTATCAGGCCATTCCCTCTGTTACAAATTGATTGGCTTAAGGTCCCACATTCAGCACTGATGGCACTGTTGCTGCTCTCCTGACTGGCGTCCTGTGCTGCTTCATCACGCTGATGAAGAATAACAATATTTTTTTAGTAAGAATCAACATGTACATTAGCCATTATATATGTGCCCATCATTATGCAGAGCAATGGCATACATTCTTATATAATATTCATAATGAAGGGACTCAGGAAATTTCACTTCAAAATATGCCTCCTTGGTATTTTGAATGAAGGCTCTTAGAGATGAAAAAACACTGGAAGGGGCTTTCCCTCTATCTGCATATATTGGACTGACCCAATCAAAAGATCAAAGGGGCAATTGACTTTCCTTCCGCTCCCTGTTATCTCAATATATCGAAGGAAAGAAGATCAAGAATGCAAGCAGACTGGGCCCAAATTGTTTTAAACCCAATACTCATCTCTCAGGATAATTTACAAGTCAATCTGTTTTCCCAATCCATTTGTCCTCCCTAGCACCATTTATCACCCCTAAAGAGAATTACCTACACTCCTTATCTCCCCTGCCCTTCCAAAAGGACAGGTATAAAAATATCTGAACCTCATTGGGATATTGAGTGATCACTCTGTGATTCTCCCCATGCCCATGGTAAGTAAACCTTTCTCTTATTAATCTGCCTTAATTGTGAGTTAATCTTCCAGCAAACTTTTGGGGAAAAGGGGAGATTTTCCCTCACCCTACCATAAGCACCCTATGATATAATTATTGCAATTCTTAACTCACAGATGAGAAAACAAGTCCCAGGGAGGGCTAAATGACTTTCATAAAGACCACACAATAAAAATTAAGGGGCGATTAAGGAGGCCAGTGCAATTGGAGTAGAATGAAGAAGAAAAGGATCACAGGGTATGAATCTATGGTGCAGCAAGAGCCCAGAATTTGAAAGACCATTGTAAGGACTTCAGGTTTTATTTAGAGAGACTCAATAAACCACTGCAGTTTCTGAGCAGAAGATGACATTATCTGGTGTGTTATAAAAGTGGAGAATAGCTTATAGCAGGAAAAGTAAGAGCTGAAGCAGGGTGACAGCCACAGTCACTTGGATTAGTATGTTAGTGCTGGATACTGAGATAATTATTCAGATTCAGGATTTTTTAATAAAGTGAAACCAAAGATTTGCTAAGAGATTGTATGTGAGGTGACAGAGAAAGAGAGGAGCTGAAATGACTGAAAGTTTTTTTTTGCCTGAGAAGAATAAAGTCACCATTTATTGAGATGGTCTATCTGTGACCAATCTGGGAGGAGCAAGAAAAGAACTTCATTATGGGGAATGTTAAATTTGAGATTATTATATGTGTGTTATGTATGTTGAATATGCAGTTGAATATACAAGCATGGACTTCAGTGGAGAGGTTAGCCTAGAAATAATCAATTTGGTAGTGTTAAGCTTAGAGCATTTAAAGCCAATGTACCAGATGAATTCATCCCAGGAATGAGTGTAGAGGGAGAATAGAAAAGAATCTAGGATTGAGCCCTGGGACACTGTAATATGAAGAGGTCAGGGAGAGGAAAAGAAACCAGAAATACGGAGTAAAGAGTAGTCTTAAGGAAGGAGGAGGACCAGGACAGTATGGTATTCTGGACTCAACTGAAGTTCTTATTGCAAAAAGGAGGAAATGATGTCAAGCACTGCTGAATCTGCTCAGAAATGCTGATACAGCTTTCCAAGAATCAAAGCAATGTCAACTTTTGATTAAAAGATTTCAAAGCCTGCATGTCTACATTGTTATATGTAATATATCTAAACCTTTTTGCCCATTCCTTTCATTTTTTGTGTGCGCTATTAATGCAGACTTTCTGTGAACTGAAATTGCTACTTACACCTTTGACAAAGTGCAAATTGAATTATGCCAGTTTTACTTGTGTGTCTTTCGTGCATAAGACAAGAAGCATTCGAAACTCCATTTATACTGCTAGGGAAGAAATTAATGAGTATTTTCAGGTTCCTTGTTTGGTCATTTAATTGGCTGGGTGACAAAGAGCTCTGTGGTGCATGTCAAGCAACTTTCAGAGTCTTCTAATGATTGTGCTTTGCTTGACTTGTGATATTATTCTATGTGGCCTGTCAGGCTGGATATCCTTGTTAAAGTGGCTAGAATAAATTGGTCATTGTATGACCAGTGTGCATACAATGTCATATATTAACTACAGCAACAGGGAGTACTTTCTGCAGCTCTTTCAAGAGATTTCAATGTTTGCCCATAAGTATCAAAGCCAACCCAAACTTTCATTTAGTATAATTAAAAGGACATCTGAAAGTAGTTTGATTCGCAGCAGGTTCTTGTGGTTTGGTAACCCTTTGTTAAAACCCTGTGAACTTAATATATTTCACAGCTTGATAAATCTGCACTTGATTTATGTCAGTAAGAGAGAAAATACAAATCTGCACCCTGCGTGTTTCTGGTCCCCAGAACCTATTGTTGAAAGACACTGAGATCAAAGAAAGTGACTTCCAACTACAAAACCAAAGTACTGCCGTTTTCTTTAGATAAAGCATAGTTATAAGAATTCCCTTCTATAAATTGTAGTCATTAAATGCTACTACATACAAAACAATCATTGAATCCACAGACAGTAAAATCGTATATAATATAAGCAGAGTAAATCATACAGGTATTATTTAAGAGCTTGAAGAGGTGAATTCATAAAGCTAATAATTTGAAGACCCCCCCAAAGGACAATGACAAATATTGATGACAGAGATTCTGCTTTGACATGGAAAGAACATCATTCTGGGAATCTCTCAAAATTCCCCTGGAAAACACATCAGGTCAAGCAGAGATGGCCACTTTACAGAGTCACTTCTGCCCCTTCCCTTTTGCGCATTTCCTGTAAAATAGACAAATATTCCATCTGCTGTTTTTATATACATGGTTTGTGAATGCTTAAGGACGTAATTCTAATGATGGTGCGGGGCAAAGTGCCCTTCTGTTCTTAAACAAAATGTTTTCATCTAAAACAAAAATATTTTCTCTCTCCTCTTCACCAGCTTGTATTCTCTTCTCTCATTTAATTTCCTGATCACAACCTGGGTCATTGCTTAATTGAAAAACTTTTATTTAATGTACATTCTATGCATCATTGCTTTCTGAACATATATTTACTTCAGAAAAGTTTGAAATACATAAAATATAAATAGATATTATTTCTATGGAAATGCAAGAGAATACACATCAATTTACTTCGCTATTGCTTTAATAGCTTTATGATTACATAGCTAACCAGAAGGAAAAAGATATTAAAAACAGCATTACAGATTTAAGATCCTACTTTCTGAAACTATCATTAGCTTTTTGGGTACAGGTCAGAAAAGAAATGGAAATTTTAAAATGTAATTTGCAGTAAAGTATTTGCCTGATGGCTTGGAACCAAACAAATGATTTTTTAAGACTGCTCTCAACAAAGTTACAATTTTTATATTTTTCCTTATCTAATGTATGAATTTTGTACAGCTGGTCGTAACAGAAACTTAACTATGGTAGCTTAAACAAACCAGGGCTTTACTTTTGCACATAAAATAAATGCAGATGAGGCAGTCCAAGATTAGCTTGAAAACTCCATGAAATCTTCAGAGACCAAGGCTTTGTCTGTTTCTCAGCTCTGTTATCTTTAGCACATGGGTTTCCATCTTGAAGATGACAAAATGAATATGTAGGTTCCAACAATCATGTCATGCTAATCTCCAAACAGGAAGAAGGAAAAGGGCAAGTAACTGAAGGATTTTTTTTCCTCTTAGTACTTTCCAGAAGTCTTACCCAACTACTGATTGTATCTCATGGGCTACCCTATCTGCATAGCTAAATACTACATTAATAGGTATAGCTTTGCAGGTGGGCATAGTGTCCAGTGATTCTGTGTCTATCTAACACAAGAGAGACATTGGGCAACCGCCATTCTCAGATGCAACTAAAGTGCTTTTTCTTTTTCTTACTTAATGGTACATAATGAAATCTTTTTCCAGTTTTGATGAAATAACCTACCATAGATTTACGACAGTACTAGAGTTACTTTTGAACTCTAAATATAGATTATTATGTTCTTTTGATTGTGCTGTTAGTCATAGTTTGAGATTAATCATTTTGTGTAAAAAAAACTTAAAGCTGTTTCAAATTATTCTCAGATTGTATTTTTATTCTTTTTAAATAACTTTTTGAATAACATAGGTACATGGCTTAAAATTTAAAAGATAGAATAATAAATATGTCTTCCTCCCACTAGAATCTCTCTTAACACTAACATTGTCTATTTGAGTGGTGACCTCTTGGAGTTACGTAGTTCAGTCCTGCCTCTCACTTGTCTCCCAGGCATTCAGCTCTCCTTCCCCAAAGGAACCACTGTTATCAGCTTTTAAAATATCTTACCAGAGAAGATTATTTTTACTCACATCCATCGTTTTGTAAGTTTTCTTTATAAATCTTATCACACAATCACAAAATAGTATTGTTCTCCTTGCCTGGAATAAGAATTTTGGGACTAGCTTGTGGCAGACCCACACAATGGCATAGCATTCTGCCATGGAAAACACTAGATTCCGTAGAAAGGATCTCAAAGTAGATTTGGGTTGTGGTTTTTAGTGACAAAACAGTTTAACTCTTCATCAGTAGGAAACAAGTTTCATTAACTACTACACCAAATAATGTAATATTTGTTAGCCACAGAAAGAGCAACATATTAATAGATTTTGTATTGACCTAGACGGAATAAGTGTGATAATATTTTCAAGTAAAAATAAACAAGGAAAAAACAACAGATAACAGCATTACTGTAGGGATTTCATTTGTTTGTGTAAATATATAAATATGTATAAGTCTGAAAGGATTCACAACAAACTATCAAAAGTGCTTCTCTTTAGGTGAGGTTGTGGTGGTATGCTGTAAATGGATTTTCAGGTTTTAATTTATATACTTCTGTATTCTTTAACTGTTTATGAACATGTCCTTTTAAAACTAATAGACATTGTTTTTTGGAACTGTTTTCAATTTGTAGAAAAATTGATCAAGTAGTACCAAAAGTTCCCATATATCTCCCATATATACATGCACGGTTTTCTCTATTATTACCATTTTACATTAGTATGGCTCTTTTGTTAAAACTAATGAATCAATATTGATATATTGTGATCAACTAAAGTCTATAGTTAGGCTGGACACTGTGGCTCACACCTGTAATCCTAGCACTCTGGGAGGTCGAGGTGGGAGGATTGCCTGAGCTCAGGAATCTGAGACCAGCCTGAGCAAGTGCACGACCCATATCTACAAAAAACAGAAAAATTAGCCAGGTGTCATGGTGTGTGCTTGTAGTCCCAGCTACTCAGGAGGCTGGGGCAGAAGAATCACTCGAGCCCAGGAGTTGGAGGTTGCAGTGAGCTATGATGATGCCACTGCACTCTAGCCAGGGTGACAAAGCAAAACTGTCTCACACATAAATGAATAAATAAATTCTATAGTTTATTCAGGTTTCTTTAGTTTTTACCTACATCCTTTTTCTGTTTTAGGATGCTATCTAAAATATCATATCATATTTAATTGGCTCTATTAGCCTCTGGCAGTTTCTCAGACTTTCCTACGAGTATGTCCTCTTCAAAGTCAGGAAAATATATTTTCCATTAAAAAATGATAAACATATAAACTTAAAGAAAAGCATAGATTTATTCATTCACTCTTGAGACGATATTTCTTGAGCGCTAAATGTTCAGGCACTGTTCCAATTACAGATATTGAGGGGTTCATGGATAGGGTGTCAGCTTTTGTAGAGCTCACATCCTAGTCCAGCAGGCTGAAGTCTGGCAAAGAAATAGACAGTAAATCCATCAGTCAAAGTAATAAAATCAGATGGCAGAAGTACTATGCAAAGAATTAAAACAGAGTCATGTGATGAAAAATGACTGGTTACTATGGTTTGTGTGGATCAGGAAAAACTCTAAAGAGGTGATAATGAAACTGGTTACTATGGTTTGTGTGGATCAGGAAAAACTCTAAGGAGGTGATAATGAAACTGAGTCCTTGCAATTCAGCTTTGTACCTTTCTGGAGAAAGAGCATTTCAGGATCGGAGGTCACCCAAGGCAGAGATGGTCAGATGAGGAGTGGTTGGAGAGTTCTGGGAATAGAAAGAAGACCAATATGCCTGAAGCACTGGGTCGAAGGATAATTCAGTGGAAGGAAGGCTGTGGAAAAGAGTCAAGCATCTGAATGCCATTAAACAGCTTTCACCAGGGTCGTGACATATCTTTGCAAGATGATTTTGACTGCGAACTTTTGTTTTCCTCTGACGTCCATTCTTCCAGCTTCAGCTGTTACCTTTCTAGAGTATGACGATTCTCAAAAAATAGTTAAACAACTGCTTTATATATTTCCAAATTCTTCTGTTAATCCATTCCCCGTACTGCTAAGTAATGTTTCAAAAATGCAAATATGATCATGACTTGACCATACTCACAGACTGTCTGTTATTCTCTTTTGCCCTTTAAGAAGAAAGTCCCCTTTATGAACTACAGTGCTTGAGTATCTGACTCCCGCTGCCAATTTCTCCCACCGTTAACTGGCTTCTCCTGCATCCTTGGACCCTGCACTCCCAAACCACCTATGTTCATGACTCTGTGCCTTTGTAGTCCAGTAGTACCTTTTGCTTGGATTAATTCCACCTTTGCTCTCCTTTCTCCTTCCCTTCATCTCTGTAACTTTGACTTATCCATCAACACCCACCTCATCTGTCAATTACTCTAAAGAAACATGCTTTGTCCCACTTAGCCTGGATAAATGCCCTCTTATGTGAACTTATCATACTCCCAGTTTTCCTCTCTTGCAGCAATTATCAAGCTGTATTTTAATGTCTCTTCATTCCTGCTGCTTGGGAAGGCACAAGGCCACTTCTATTTCTATATCCTCAGGACCTTTCAAATTGTGCTTAGCACATAGGAAGAGATCTCCAAATACTTACCATTTAATCGAAGGTCCTGGTTCACACTGCAGTTGCTTACTGGTATGTCCGTTGCAACAGAAATCCTGACGGCGCTTTTCAGCACGCACTATTGCCAATCCCTCTTCTCTCATTTTTTCTTAAATTTATCTCATTAGGTTCCCCCCACCACCACTACTTTACTGAAACATGAGATCATTAATGACTTCATGCTGTTAAGCCAATGGTCAGTAGTCAACCCACACTTCAGTTGGCCGATCAGAAACATCCGACACAGTTGCTCGCCCCCTCGTCCTTCAGGACCACTCTCTTGACTTTCCCCCTCCCTGACTGACACTTCTTTCCACTCTCCTTGGCTGGTTCCTCCTCTTCTCCTTAAACCCTTAAACTCGGAGTGCCCTCTTGCACAATACTTAGTCATCTTGTGCTCTTTTTATGTGGTCACTCTCTGGGTGATCTCACTGATTTAAACACCACCTACATGACTGCGACTCACAAATGTTATGTCCGGCACAGAGCATCCTCCTGAACTCCAGAATTAATTTTCCAACTAATCTCTCAGCATCTCCACTTTGTTGTTTAACAGACACCTCAAAGCTTCCGTGGCCGTAACTGAATTCCTGACCTTCGCTTGCAAACCGTTCACCACCATCTCAGTTGACGTGGTTCAGCCCCACCTCTGCTGTTTTCTTCCACTTTACTCGGAACACGCGCCACGTTGAGGTTTTAGAACGTGCTTTCCATGTTCCCACTGGAGGATTTTTATTCTGGTTGTTCCCTCTGATTGGAAAGCTTCTCCTCCAGGCTAACTCCCTCCACTACTTTGTCTTATTTCAATTGCTACATTTTCAGAGATGCCCACTTACACCATCCTGTTTTAAATTACAAGCTGCCCTCTCCCCCCAACCCCACCCTCATTCTCTCCCTATCCTGCCCATTTCCCTTGTAATTTACATGGCATTTTGCACCTTTTTTATTATTTTATTATTTGCATCCCTTGCCAGAATGTTCAGTTCTAAGATTATTTTAATTATGAATAAATATTTCTGCTTTGAAGTAAAGATACATAAAATTGTACTGATTGTCCTTCAAAAACAACATCTCTGTGGTTTTTCTCTTTATTTTACGACCATTCTACCAGTTCCTAGGGTGGGGAAGAAACTAGAATTATTATTAGTTTGAGAAGAGGAATATTTTGGATACTTTCATGATGGAGTTACTTTTGAAACTGATGAAAACCCTTTTTCCTTGATTTCTGATACCACACTCTTCTGACTACTTACTCTTTCATCATCCTTGTCGACTATTCTTTCTTCATTTTCTCGTCTGTATTGTTAGTCTTTCTGTGCAATCCATTCTTCTCCCTCTATTCAGTTTATCTGGGTAAGGCCAGACATACCAATGGCTTCATAAGCCTACTTAATTTATAACACCTGAACTACATATCAACAACAGATACCTTGTGTACGCTTCAGGCCTGTCTAGACCCAGTGCTATTCAGGTTACAGTCATGGGTAGATTAATGACAGAGATGCAGTCTGAGAAATGTGTCATTTAGACGACATGTGAACATCATAGATTGTACTTACACATACCTACATGGTGTAGCCTATGGCTCTCAAGCTACAAACCTGTACTGCATATTACTGTACCGAATACTGTAGGCACCTGGAACACAATGGTAAGTATTTATGTATCTAAACATAGAAAACATACAGTAAAAATACAATATAAATGACAAAAAATGGTATACCTGTATAGGGTAGTTCCATTTTAATCTTACGGGACCACGGTGACATACGTGGTCCGTCGTTGACCGAAGCATCATCACGTAGCACATGTCTGTACTTTGCATTCAAAATAGGCAAACCTGAATTTATCATGTTCCTCACACTCCCCGCCACCCCACACTTACACCAACTTCATTTTTAAAAAACAGAAATTTGCTCCTCTTCCTTTATTACCATTTTAAGTGAGTGCTACCGCATTGCCTCTCTCAAATGCTATGCTTTGCACTTCTTTGTTT
>CAUYSK010005886.1:0-11804 GCA_963575035.1 Avahi laniger | reverse complement strand
GTCAGGCAATGCCATCTACTGACTGATTATGAGACGCATGGGATTCGACACCCGTGGAAACGTGGGCCTCTCAGGGGCCATGCAGTAGGTGCATGCTTGGTGCAGGCAGCGCTCCGCCTGGGTGTTTCAGTCAGACCCAGTTTGTCGATTATGTCATGTTCCAGCTCGAATGAGGCCTCGTGACATCCAGTCAGCTGGAACGGAGATCGTTATTGGGCTACTTTGAAAAAATAAACAGACCTCACTGCCGGAATGAATACGTGAATTTCTAGTTTCGGTAGGGGCCGAAGGACCTGGCCACCCTTCTGCATGCAGCGCACGGGCGCTGTACTTAACAGCTAACATGGTCTTAGAAAACCGGCGCCATGACATAAATATACCCTTTTCAATAGTTCCAGATCAGATTTTTGATAAGAATGACACACTTTGCGTGATTTTCTAGATTCCCAAATGACAGGTGGCTACAGAAGGAAATACACTGCCCCGTCCGGTCCTGACAGTTGGCACAGGGCCGCATTTTGGCAAACACTCCGAATTTGGGAAGGCTGTTGGTACAGATGTGGCCCCAGAAAGGCGCGGAGGGAGAGGTGCCTTTGTACATCCCTCCCAGAGCGACTCCGTGTGGGGGCGTCTCCCCAGGGTCTCAGCCACAGGCTTCGCGCTCAGCCGTCCTCTCCGCTTTCTAGATCGCAACTGACGGCCTGTGCTGGCTTTTTTTTTCTTTCCTTGAGAGGGTAAGGGTTGGGGCAAGAAGGGGTGAGGAGGGGTGGTTCCTAGAGTTTGACAACTGTGAGCTCTTTTCTTCCCCAGTCTTGACATGGACATGTCTGTCCCTCGGCAACACCGGCTCTAGGGGAAGGGGCCATGGGTCAGTCATACCTAGAGCCACGGGGAAGGCTGGCTTAGAGCAACTTGGCCTTATGGCCCCAAATTCATCTTAGCTGAGGTTTCCAGGGATGAGGAAAATTGGTGATGTCATTAGGGGTCTGGAAAGATACCCTCAAACCAGCGGGCTAGAAATGGGTATCCCTACCAATGCAGGCGGCTTAAAGGAATCCCCTAATGTCTGCATTAAAAAAAGTTCCTGTGACGTGGCGAGGGCAGAGCATTTACAGTTTGTACGACAGCCCCGAGTGAAACCCCAGCACAGCTTCCTGCGGGGTGGGAGCTGGCCGGCTTCTTTGACTTTGTGACACACTCCAAGCCCAGCTGCCACAAACAGCATTCCTTGTGCTAAACGCCCCACAGAGGCTGCATGAGCTACCTTTCCTTAGACTACAGAGTGGTGGTTTGTTTAGTGAAGAAAGGTTCCTTCTAGTCAGCACCTTTGTGGGACCAGGACCTGGACTCCTTCCATGTAGATTATGTTTCTCCAGGCAGGCTGAGTAGTTGAGAAACACCACCAGCCAGACCAGCCAGGAGGGAAGAATTCTTACTTTTCGAGAAAGACAAGCCTCTATATTCCTGGACTAAGATATTGGATGCAGGGGTGAGAACCTAGCTGAAACTCGGTACCTGCAACTCACCTTTCCTCTCCCACAGCAGTGACACAAGAGAAAGGGAGAACATCTGCCCGTTTTTCATCTCCACTGCTGCCCAGAAGCCCGGATGTAGACCCCTCCCTACCAGAACCAGCCTGACTTAAAGTGTTAGGCACTAAGACCTGCATTCTCTGTGTGACTCTGTGCTCCCCTAGGATTTCTCTCCAGCCCTCGCTGGCCCACACGAGAGGCTGCCCTTGCGCCTCCCTTGAATCCTCCCAAAGCATCTTCAGTGCATATCCTGTCTGAAAATGCAGCCTGAAACTTCTTGGGCCTCTTAAAATGTTCTGATTCAGTAATGAGTTTCACTGGCTGGTGACCCAAACCCTCCTAGATCCCTGACAGCTGGGTCTCCAGCCCGCCCTGCCCCTCAGTGGTCCTTTGCTGCCCAGCGCCTCTGCACACCGTGCGGTGCTGGTGAGAGCAGGGCTTGGAGCCGGGCCCGCCCGGAGAATTATCCTGTGGTTTGACAGTTTCTGGGAGCCAACACCCTCAGCAACAGTGGGCCTGGCGTCGTCATTTTAAGTCTGTGTAGCTACCACCCTTCAATCAGATCCCAGATGGGAAATCGAGAACAGAAGGTGAGAAAACAGATGCCATGTTCACATGATTATTCTTATTTATTGAGGTCTGTTTATTCTCCACGGGTGCTTTTGTTCTCCAAGTAAATAGAGCAGGCGTAAATATCTATAATGAATAAATTTATTGTCTTACAAAAATCATTGTCTAGAAATATGGGAATACAAGAAAAGATATTTGCAGTCAGGTGTCTGGTGGTCAACAGCCAGTACAATTCATAAAGGGAGAAAATCAAAGATTCCAAACCCACATGACAAGTTCTTCCTAATAGATGTTAAAGCTTTTAACCCAAAAGGTTTGTGTTTTCAAGCACATTGCAGAGGATCAAGGATTTCAATTTAACACTGATTCATTGTCACTGAATGTTTGTAATACCACTTTGACTAGAGGTACATGATATGAAGCACAAACTTAATACATTAAATTGTTATGGAGGCAAATAATATATTTAACATTGTCTTAGTACTGTAGTGTCTAAGGCACTTTCTGTAATGTCAGTTTGCTCAACTATCAACCAAAAACAGAATGCTAAGTGTTCACCGTAACACTGTCCAAAGGGAAGGGAAAAGGAAAAATGAAAGAGGATTCACGCCCACTGGCATGTCAACATTCAGGAAGATGGCATCTGTTCTTGAGGTTCTAGAAACCTCGCTGACAAACTTGGAACAAGCCTCGGACACAAAACCAATATTCCTATTTTGGGCTCAAAGCAGCGGCTGAATTTGCAAGGTCAGCATGAGAGCCTGGCTGGCGATGGGGGCTTTGTGCTGACTCCTGCCCGGGGGCCCCAGCTGTTTGCTCCCGAAGCGAGGAGGGTGCAGGCATAGCCAGGTGGGTCTGGAAGTCTATGTGACTGAAGGCTGCCACCTGGGGCCTCAGCTGCGTGGTGGCCACACCCTTTCTATGCACAGACCAGCCCTGGCCAAGGACAGTTCACATGAGTAGATGCGGGGACACCACCAACTAGAGGGGCAGAGCCACCCCTTGGGGGATGGGCACGGTAACCCCAAATGGATGTTGCTTCCTCCAATCCAACCCACCCCTCCAACTTTCCAAAGCCCCCTTCACAGTTTGCTTACTGAAATCATGTTGATTGTTACTTGAAGGAAATGAGATACAAGTGCAGTTTAGGTTCCACAATGTTCTAAGAGACTTGACGTGGCTGAGGAGTCAGGGCCACATGAACACAGAACTAAGTACCTGTCTGTATGACAGAGAGCATGCAGAGCGACAGCAACAACCACGGCTGCCCCAATAACCCAGCGACTGGCAACGAAGGGTCTGGAGTTTTCTGTTTTAAAAAGGGTTCTTAACATGTATTATAAAATGGTCTCTTGATGAATATATGGAAAATAGATGCAATGAGGAAACCATCTGTTTAATATGTGTGTTCTGTGTGTGTATATATATAAAAAGGGGAGCAATTGTACCTAAATCTGAAGCAGGATACAGTATGCGTAGGCTGGAAAGCCTTAAGACACAGTTGATCTTTCAGGAAGGAATCCCGTAGCTCGCCGACTTGTCACTCTGCAGGAGGCCGCGAGGCAGCTGGCGCGGTGAGTTCCTAAGTGTCCCGCCGCAGTGTTGCCGCCTCTGGCTTCCCAGACGCTACTCTGACTGGGGCGGCTGCGTCTCGTTGACATCACTGGTCTTACTTTCCGTGTCATCGTCGGACAGCTCCAGGGAAGCCCCCTCAATGTGCAGCTGGCGCCGGCCAGATCTGCTGGAAGAAAAGCTGATGGGGCCGCCCCGCCTGGAGGGAACAGAGCAGAGTGCGTGGTGAGCAGACGAGAGCACGCGGCTGTCCAGTTAGTCAACGGCCTAACGTCACTGAACCTTCCATTTGCAGCCTGTCCTCAGGACGAGTGCCCCTGTGCCGGGGGGGCACGATGGACAGGCCTCCTGCTTCCCCACCTCTCCGGTGCCCCGTGGCAGAGTACACACCCCGGAGAGCTGGGCATGGCCTGACTCGCCCTGAGACCGTCTGTGGGGGAAACGGGAGGAAAGATGGGGTGAGGCCAAGCTCCGCCGCCAACCCAAGGGTCAGCAGCCTTTTCCCGTAACGGGCCAGACACCAGACACTCTAGTTAGGATTATGGGCTACATAGGGACTCCTGCCTTTTCTTTGTTTTTGTGGTTTTCACAACCCTTCAAAAATGTAAAAAGCAGTTTTGGCTTGCTGGCTGTAGCAAATGTGCCCACTGGCCACGGTTTGCGGACGCCTCAGCTAGCCTGCCGTTCTGGGGCAGAGTTTAGCGCGGCTGTCCGTGTCCTGCCCCCTCGCCGGTGCACGCAGGATGCAGCGAGGCGGGGAGGGTGCTGGGGGCCGCTTTGTGACGGAGGCTGGGCTCTCTCCTCACTAGGGACGTCTGGACACGGAGGGACACCTGACCTAGCCTTGCGCCGGGCATTGGTGTGGTCCCCAACGAAGGGCAGGGAAAATGGCCTGTTCCCCTTTTATTCTGCCCAGGGACTACCAAAAAGGCCACAAATCTTGAAGGAAGTGATTCAAGAGAAAGGATGGGAACTTCCTCAGACCGGCCACACCCTGGCCCCAGGCTAAGCCCCAAAGCAGCCACCGGAAAGCCCCCGTGTCCTCGCGCTCACCTGAGCCGGTTCTTCAGAGTGCTGACCTCGCGGCTCAGGCCCTCGTTGGCCTCGGTGGCGTCATCCAGCTCCCGCTGCAGCTTCCGCCGGGAGGCGTTGGCACGTGTAGCTTCTTCTTCCGCCTCCTCCAGCTGCCGTTTCAGCTGCTTCATCCGGGCGTTGGCCTTTTCCATCTTGGGGAAGTTACAGGAACCAAGACAAACCACACTGTGAACCCAGCGTCAGCCTCTGCACCCCGAGTGTGTCCGCACAGCTCTCCGCCTGCGACCCTTGTGAGCGCACGCACACGCACGCACATGCACGAGTCGGGCTGGCCTAAGGCGTTTCACCTGGCTGCCACTCGCAGCAACGCCAGTATCTACACAGGAAAATGTGCTGAGAGAAATTTTTAAAAAACTTAAAACCCCGTTTTTACCTGTGAGTTTTCTGCAGAAAAATGACATAATTTAATACCTTTACACATGTAACCCACGGGACTGTGAAAGGCAATTGCTGTTCCTGCAAAATGCAGGAGCGAACGATTCAGGAGCCCCAACCCCAGGAGATCGTACATTGCATTTTTGCACCGCGCTGCGAGTGGGAATTTCAGACTTTGTGCTTGGACTCAAGTGCAAGGCCGCTCTGGGAAGACCGGGCGTGAGGACGAAGAGGCTCCCCACTGGATGCTGCACTCCCGAGCCACACGGGGCCTGGCCGCCCACCCACACTGCCCTTGGAGCTGCCAGGCCCCGAGGGTGGGCGTGGGAAGGGAAGGCCGGGCTGCCTGACCAGAGTAGGGGAGGGTTTGGGCCGAGCCAGCGGAACCCTCTCACCACGGCAGAGAGGGGAGCAGGAGTGAGCTCCCCGCACTGCATTCGCTGCAAAGCTGCCCACGGTACAAAGTCCTGTGAAATGTTCCCTTGTGCCTAGGAAAGGCTGTCTGGATAGGGGCAAGGAGGACCTCTCGGGCCGCGTGCATACAGTATGCTCCTTTTCACTTTCTGCTCAGCATCTCCCGTTTCCACCCCTGCCCCCGGCCAAGGTTTCACGACTGCCAACGATGTCCAGGAGTTGTTCTAGGCATTGGGGAGGTACAGCAAAACAGGCAGAAGTTTCTGCACTCGTGGAGTGTGCATTCCAGTGGAGAAAACCCGAAACTTTCAAACTGAGTTCAGGCCTCGCACTTCGCAGCCCTCCCGCCTTGCTGCCGCCACCTCCTGTGTATCTCGTGCACTGAGTGCCCCTTGGGAACATGGGACAGCATGTTATTAGTAGCTGAAACATTAGGATTAAGAGTTTCAAACAGCATTTTCTTAACCTTGCTGGTCAGTGTGCACCGCCGGGCTCCCGTGCCCGCAGTGCCCTCGCTGGAGCACCTCCAAGGTGGACGACGCTCGCCCTGCCCTGCTTTCGTCACGCACCTGTTCTTTATACTGATCTGCGTGCCGGCGCTCATCTTCCACCTGCATGAAGATTTCTTTCAGCTTTTTCTCGGTCCGGCGGACCAGTTTGTTGGCGGCTGCTCGTTCCCTATGAAAGCGAATAGTTTTGGGAAAAATACTTTTTAAAGTCCTTTATTCTTTGAAAGACAAACCACTGTGGAATGTCATCCTGGGCCTCTCTGCAAAGAATGACATAATTCTGAAACTTTCCTTCTGGTCAAAATTGGAATTCCCCTAGCGTATCCCTCAATACTGACAGGCAGAAAAAGCGCATTAGTCTTGCACACGCAGGTGCTGTTCTCTGCATGCAGCGGTCTGAGAGCCATGCTACGTACGAGCTAGTAGGTATACTGAGCACAGACTTCTTGGAGACAAAAACTTCAGTTGCTTACTCTAATCACCTAACCTTTTACCTGGAAAACAAAACAAACAAAAACCCCAATTTATTAAGTGATTGTTCCATTTCAGAATTTACTACCGGCTATGGTGCTAGGGGCTTTGGCAGCTAACATTGGGAAAAAAACCCCCAAAACAAAACACAAACCTCACACGCTCACTCTTTGGTTAGAAATCAAACAAATCCATGTTTCTAGATAGGTCTATGTTGTTCCACATGAAGAACAGGTAACTTATTTAGGCGATTCCACGGAAGACAGAAAAAGTTCTTTTGCTCCTTAACAAATGTTACGAAAAACTGACAGGGACAGAGTCAGCTGAAAGGGTGATTTACGTTAATTCTAACTAAAAACAAACAAACCTGTGACTGTATTTTTTTTTTTAGTCTCGTGGAGTCCAAGAGTGGGTGGAAGTCCTGGGATGTTGGGTTGGGAGGATGTGGGGTTCCGATCAGAGCCCTGCATTTCTGGGCTCCGAACTCCCCAACGAGAGGGTGAATTTGAAGGTCTGCTCTGGCCTTGGCAGCCTGTGATCTAATAGCTTTGTAAATGTCTGCCAAAAGCTGTATTGTGCAGTTCCTCATACATTTCAGGAGGCTTTAATATGACAGAATGGAAACTGTTAAGAGATCCATTCCTGTGGGAGAAGAAAAGCTTTTATTTTTGTCATATTGCATTTCTTCTCTGCGGACAAATTACAACACATTTCATGTGATGCCACAAACTTGGGAAATCGACTTTGGGTAGAATATAAACTTACGGTGCCCAGATCACGGGGCACAGTGTGATCGCCCTCAGCGGATTCCAGGAGCAGCTGACAGGCAAAGTCCAGCCTTCCCGCCAGCTCGCAGCGGCTGTCTGTCCTTCCAACCTCAGAACACTCGCAGCACTTCTCTTACGACCCACACCACCTTCTGTCTCCCACTCTCGTCTGTTCTCGCCATCTCTTCCCAGGCGGCCCCCCAAGGGCAAAGGGTGTGTGTTTTGTCCTCTGACACACAGACTGAGCCTGGCCTGGAGCAGATAACGCAGTGGGTTTTGGTTTACAACAGCAAAAATCTCTTACTTGGCTTCCTGCTCAAGCTGCTCCTCCAGCTGCCCGATCTTGGCTTCCAGGGCTGAGATGGTGGCCTTGAACTTGGACTTGACAGCACCCTCTAGTTCCTGCAGCTTGGCCTTCAGCTCCTTGTTCTGCCGCTCCAGCTGCTGGCGCGCATTGTCGCTCTTCTGGGCAGCACTGCGCTCGGCTGCTAGCTCTGCATTCAGCGTGTCCACCTGCAGAGGAGACAGGTTTAGTCACTTGTGTCAGGGGGCAGCACAGCCCTTCCCTGGTGACGGCGGCTGCAGCGGCCACCTGCAGAGTGGTCTTGCGGAAGCGGTCGTTGAGCAGCTCCATGTTGCCTTGCTCCTCTTCAAGCTCCTCCTCCAGCTGTGCGATCCGCGCTTCCAGACGCCGCTTCTCGTCCAGCAGCGCTGACCTGGCGGGGCGAGGAGGAGGCGACAGCTCAATACCAGCTCAGCATAGCACGGGGAGACTCGGGGAGGGCCCTCTGCCCACCCTGCTGCTAGGAACCTGGGCATCCTTCCTGATATCTCGCTTTCTCTGCACCGTGTCCCAGTCCATCCACAGGTCCCACTGATGTACCGCCAAACCCCCACCCCTCGTCTGCACCCGGCGCAGGAGGCCCATCATCTCTGCCTTCCAGCTGGCCTCCCTCTGCCGCCTGTCTCTCTCTCTGTTCTCCACAGACGGCAGCCAGGGCCACCTTTCACAATGCAAGCAAGAGCCGGTGTTCTCTCACTCAAACTCTTCAATGGTTTTCCAAAGCACTGAGGATAAAGTTCCAGCTTCACAGGGCATGCTCAAAAAGCTACACGATGAACCTTCAGTCCAGTAATTCAGTGAAGAAATCAACTTAATTGGGATCAAAGATAATGACTTTTAATGAAAAATGAATCGAGAGAAGGCTCACGTCTAAGGAACCTAATGAACGTGAGAGTGAAGGCCCGGGAAGCAGTCAGTGCAGTCCCTGGAGCACCGTGGTGTGCGCAAGGCTGGCAGGAGGACTGGCACAGGGGCCTGACAGCCAGCGGCTGAGGCAGCCCCAGCGCAGCGTCTTTCCAGCCCTCGCATAGGTGAGCAAGCCAGCTTCCGACTCCTACATGCCAGACAACACCTCCAGCCTTCCCGGCAGCAGGTGTGCCCGAGGGTGAAGAACCGCAGACGGCCCAGGAGGACAGGACCAAGCTGCCCCTTCCCACCTGGCACCAGGAGACTCACTTGCCAGAAGCGCTGTTGGCGATCTCATCGGCCAGCTCGTCCCTCTCCTGCTCGGCGTGTCGGCGCGCTCGCTCCGATGAGGCAAGTTCCTAAACAGTTGAGACTCTGCGTTAAGCTCTGGTCATGGCCAGTTTCCTCACGGGGGGACTCTGTCCGTGCCTGGAGTTGCAGTGACCTTGCTCCAGTCACGGTTCACATGCATCTCAAGCTGAGACTTAGATGTGAGAAACTAAGCCGCAAGCTTGCTGGAGAAAATCTGTGTGGGTGCGTGCCAGCCGGGTGACGTGTGGTGTCAGCACCCTAAAACAAAAATGTCCATAGAGGGAAGCCCTATCTATGGAAGGGCTTTGCTGTCACTTCCAATGTAAGAGGTGGCTGTATTCCTGCCCTTCTTCCAAGCTGGTGTTTCTTAATATAAACTGAGCAGAAACCTTACACAAACCCCAAGCCTAAAGAAATATGAGCTATACCAACTTACGATCTTGAAGTATCATTCGCATATAGTTTGCAGATCGAGTACGCTAGCTGGATAGATCAGTGAGTATCAGGCAGCTGTGCAGTGTAACAAGCATCACAGCTCCTGCGGGGAGGAGGTGGCGGGGCTTGACCGCAGAGGCTCAGATGTTTGGGGAGCTGGGCCTCTGCAGTGAGCAGGGCCTCTTTCTTGAAGGGGATGAGGCTCCGGCCAGTCAGGCCACTGCAGCTCCACAGGACAGGGCAGGGCAACAGGGACAGCCCAGAGCACGGGAGGAACCGCCTGATGCTGCTTGTCCACACATTTCCTTGGGAGGATGATTGCCACAGAAAGGAGTCAAGGGTGCATTCATTTTATAAATGAGGGAACTGGGGCCCACATGGATGGAGAGACTGGCCCAAAGTCCCAAGGTTGGTTAGCAGCGGCAAGTCAGAGTTCCAACTCCTTGTCCAGGGAGGGCTCTTCCCACCAGCTGCCCCTTCCAAAGGATGCTGCATTTGGCAAGAGCACATCTTGACGATGTCTGAGGAGCAGGACCACACAGGAGTTCGTCTGACTGCTCTGGCACGTGCACCTGCCTCTCACGTTAGTGCATAGGACGTAGGGCCTCCGAAAGGCCCAAGTCCTAGCACGGGGTCCTTGCATACGAGGCAGGTGGGAGTCAGGAGGGAAGAAGGGGCAGCTGTCTAGGATGCCAAGGGCCTAACTGCAGGGCTGCTGAGTGCAGACAGCTCTGCCACCTGGCCTCTGCTGTTCACTCCTCTTGGCCCTAGAGACACTCACTGTGCCCCTATCCTTGGCTCTCTGTGCTTTCAGAACACTTTGAGCTTTCAGAAAAAACAGAGCTCTGGGTGCAAGGAGTGCTGCTTGGACACCCAGGTGATGGCGCAGCAGCTCCCTAGGAGGCTGGTGCCAAGAGCCCTGTCACCTTTGGGGAAATGAGCACTTGGGGCTATCACTGATCAACCCCATGATGGATACACAGCCTAAACAGTCTACTTCACTGGTGAATATGCGTTCTTTTTAAGCACACATGGAACATTTATAAAAACTGATCATGTTCTAGGCCCTAGGGCTGTTCTCAACATTTTCTGACCACAATGTGATAAAACTAGCAATCAACTAAAAAAAAAGCCATACACTTACAAATTTAAATCACACTTTTAAATGATTCACGGGTAGAAAAGAAACCATAATAGAAATCAGATAACTCAGAATTCAATGGCAACGAAATCACTCCCTGTCAAAGTTTGTGGGATACAGTGAAAACAGAACCTGGAGGGGAATTTAGTCTTTTATGAACACGTTAGATAAGAAGCGTAAAAGCTGACGAGCTAAGTGTCCAACCCAAGAAGTCAGAAAAAGAAAAAAAATCCAAAGAAATAAAGGCAAGAGCAAGAAACAACAGAACAGAAAACCAAGAGAGATCAAACCCAAAGCTGGCTCTCTGGAATCTTGGTGTCTGCCGGTCTGGGTTTTCAGTGCCTTCTCCGTTTCAGACACCCAGGGAGCTCTTTCTTTCCTGCAAGCTCAACTCTGCTCTGGTAATACTTTACCCAACATTTCTAGGTGTTTGTATTGGGAGTTTTTTCATATTAACTGATACCAATGTTTCACTTAAGCTATCATCTTTCCAGGTTTGAATACAATGAATACATTCTGATCATCCTTCATCTATATGGAAATGTAAATACTCAAGTGTGCCTTACACTGATGTAATTCCATACTATGTGCAACACTTCATCAGTCCTTTTCCCACGAGAACTTATAAAATAAATAAATGAAAGAATAGGAATTTAATGAAACAAACTTCTCTCCTTTTAAGTATCTCATGAATAGTGCTTCTGTGAAAAACAAGGCAATGTTGTATCACCTAGGTTAGAGTTAAATGACCCTAAAACTCACCAATACCAAATAAACAGCAAGTGTCACTCCCTTTTCTTATACAGGGCACCAAGCCTAGAAGGTGGCTTGAAAAGTTACAAATCTGCTCCTTTGCCTTTAGCCAGGTAGAGGAATATAACATGAACAAGCGTCAAAGTGGGATCACTTTCTGTTTGCTGAACTGAAGCAACAAGATGGTTCAAGATCAGATTAAAAATGGATACTGATTAAAAAAAACAAAACACAAAACTACACTAGGCTACAAAGATATTAAGATATATTTGGCTGGGTGTGGTGGCTCACGCCTGTAATCCTAGCACTCTGGGAGGCTGAGGCGGGTGGATCATTTGAGCTCAGGAGTTCGAGACCAGCCAGAGCAAGAGCGAGACTCCGTCTCTACCAAAAATAGAAAGAAATTAATTGGACAGCTAAAAATATATATGGAAAAAATTAGCTGGGCATGGTGGCCCATGCCTGTAGTCCCAGCTACTTGAGAGGCTGAGGCAGGAGGATTCCTTGAGCCCAGGAGTTTGAGGTTGCTGTGAGCTAGGCTGACGCCACAGCACTCTAGCCCAGGCAACAGAGTGAGACTCTGTCTCAAAAAAAAAAAAAAAAAAAAAA
>CAUYSK010005883.1:0-16485 GCA_963575035.1 Avahi laniger | reverse complement strand
ACTCACATTGAAATTTGATTGTCCTTGTGCCGGTGTTGGGAGATGGGGCCTAATGGGAGGTGTTTGCATCACGGCAGCGGATCCCTCGTGAACAGATTAATGCTGTCTTGTGGGAGTGAGTTCTTGCTCTCGAGGGACTGGATTAGCTCCCATGAGAGTGGGTTGTTATGCAGCAAGCTTCCTTTTCACGTTTGTTTTCCCTTTTGCATATGCCCACTGGCCTTTCCACTTCCCTGCTGTGTCTTGATGGAGCACATGGCCTTCATCAGAAGCCAACCAGAGGCCAGTGCCATGCTCTTGGACTTCCCAGTCACCAGAATCATGAGCTAAGTAAACCTCTTTTCTTTATAAATTACCCAGTCTTGGGTATTCTGCTATAGCAACATGAAATGCACTAAGACAACTGGCCAAGAGGACTCTTTCTAAAATCAAATCTGACTCGGTCGCTCCACTGCTGAAGAACAGTGTAGTAGCTGGAAACACGGATTTTAGAACCTGAGCACCCCATTTCAAATCCCTCTTCCACCACGTAATGGCTGTGTGGCCTTTGGAAATTTCCCCGAACTCTCTCTGCCTCAGTTTCCACATCTGTTAATGGAGAGGATAGTGAGCCTCCCAGGCTTCTTGTAGGATTAAAAGAGTTAATACATATGGAGTGATTAAGTTCAGAGAACAGATGGTTTAAAGATCTCAGGTGAAAGTCTTTGAGGCCTGGTGTTTGAGGCTGTTTGCCTCGGGGCCCCTGCTGAGCTCCCCGTCTCTTCTGTTGCTCCTCACCCTGATCCTCCAGCTACCGACTAGTTTCGGACACACTTGGCCTTGCTGTCCCTCTGCCTGGACTTGGTCCCTGTCTCACTGTGAAGGGTCAGCTCAGGGACACCCCACCCAGGAAGCCTTCTGCACTAGTCAGCTTGGGCTGCCACACAGACACACAGACACACAGACACACACACACACACACACACACACACACACACACACACACACACACACAAATGCCGGACACCGAGCAGCTTGAACACAGAAACGTATTTTCTCACAGTTCTGGAGGCTGAAGTCCAAGATTAAGGGGTCGGCAGGTTCGTTGTCTCCTGAGGCCTCTTTCTTCGGCTTGCAGATGGCCGCCTTCTTGCTGTGTCTTTATGTGGTTTTTCCTCTGTGCTGTGCTTGTGTTTAAATTTCCTCTTCTCATATGGAGGAGTTTCCTGCCTACTCTAAAGACCTCATTTCAACTTATAATTAAGTTCTTTAAGGAACTTATAGTTAAATAAAGTTACATTCTGAAGTACTTGGGATTAGGACTCCAGCATGTGAATTTTAGGGGGATGCAATTCAGCCCAAAACACTGTCTATGTCTCTCACACTCTACATCCTGCCCCCCCAGCTCCACTGGGATCCCGCACCACTCTGTGACATCCCCGTAACAGCCCTTAACACTGTAGGATGGCGAAATGCATTCACTCAGCAATCTCTATGGAGCACGTACTGTGTGCCAGGCACTGTGCTGGGAACTGGGGGGAGACAGCAGAGAAGGGCCTCCCGTCCTTGCTGCCTTGGAGCAGACATCCTGGAGGTGGCGGCGGACGAGGAGCAAGGCGATGCGCGTGAGAAAATAGGCAGGGGACAGCTCTATAAACGGGTAGGACAGGACGGCGTGAGCCAGGTCAGGACGTCAGAGAGGACCATGGCAAAGGCTCACGGCAGGTGGCAATAGACGTCCACTCCACAATGGGCAGGGCAGCAGTCAGCATTTACGGAGCCACTGCTCTGCACATGCCACCTTGCTTAGTACTCACTGAGCCCTGTGGTCCCCATTTTCCAGATGATGAAATTAGAGTTCAGGAAGGCTAAGCGATGTGCTCCAGGCTGCGTGCCTAGCAGGGGCAGGGCCAGGGCTCCAGTCAGGTCTCAGTGATGCTGAAGTTGTGCCCTTACTGCATCTGGGCCCCACCCGCCCCACCCCACTCCTCCACGTCGTGTTTGCCTCTCAGCCCTTCCCCTCTGCTGATCCCTGTCCCCACACTCACGTACCCAGTTTCGAGCTTGCTCAGTCTGTCAACACTGCCCTCTCTGGGCACATGCCTGGCCCCCAGCTACCCCAGCAGGGGTTGGAGCAGCCTGTCCATTCTTCTCCCCATGTCTTGCTATGGGCTTGGACCTCCCTCCTCTGGTCAGAGCTCACATGTTGGCCAAGCCATCAGCCCTTGTGGAAATAATGCTGAGATTTGGGGGCCCAATGAAGACACTGGTTTCTCTTCCCGGGTCCAGCCGACAGGATCCAGGGTGTGTTGAATGGAAACGAATCTCCCTTTATCACTGATAAAGCTGGAGATGGGGGCTCACCCCTGTGAGTGCGTGGACCCCGCTGTGGACCTCAGGGCCAGACAGGGAGGGATCTACCATCAGAGATGCGCTGACCCCCAGGCTCCCCCATGGTTGGGGGTGGGTTGTTGCTATAACCCTCTGGCAGTGGAAGAGCAGGGCAGGTATAGGCTCCCTGGGCAGCCAGACTCCCGAGAGACAGAGAGAAGGCTGGGCCCGGGGAGCTTGTCCTGCTCTGCCTCAAACTCGCAGCCTCTGGGCAAGTGCTAGGGTGTCTAGGGGGAGTCCCTTCCTGGGAAAACTGGGAGTGGATTGGGGGAGCCTCCTCCACCTCTACATAACAAAATAACAGCGTGACCTCCATAGAGCATTGCTCTGTGCCAGCCAGACTGTCACTGTCTTACCTGGGGTGAACGAGGCTTACAAACGTGGACTCACCCACCTGAAACCCCAGGAAGTGGGGAGTCAGGATGTGAACCCAGGTCTGACCCAAACCCTTGCTCTCCCCCCGCCCACCGTGACCACTCCAGGCCTGGGCCCTGCCGGCCTCGTCCCTGCCTCCTGGGCCGGATCACTCGGTGCTGACAGCTCTGACAGTCAGAAAGTGCTTCTGCCCTTCGAATTCCCAGCTGCCTCCTGGTAGGTTCTACCAACCAGTCCTTGTTTTGCCCTCTGGAGCCGCACAGTGGGTTTAATCTCCTCAGTAACTGCAAAATAAATTTAATAAACTCCACTAAATTGTATAATCTCATAGTCAGGATGCAGAATTTCCGTGCTTTGGACTTTTTTCCATAATTACTAGCACCATGGAAATTGTAGGGATTAGAAACTCAGTGGAAACGAGGACAGATTGTGTCGCCAAGAAAGTTGAAATGAACAGGAGCGCGGCACAATAAGGCAGGCTGGGATTTGCATTAAATTAAGAGGCAGGTCCAGGCCCGTTAACTCCATGGGGACAGTGACCTTCTAGGGTTTGCTTAGGGAACTTGGAAGGGTGGGAGGGAGTATGTGTGTGTGTGGGGGAGTGTCAGGTATTGTGAGTCGGTGGCGGCCTCTCTTTGAAAAATCAATTAATTAATTAATTCATATCTCGCAGTTCATGTGGACTGACCCCATTTTCAAGGTTGGACAGCGTTCCTCCTCTGTCACCCCTTTCCTACCACCCTCCATCCTCGGGAAGTGACGGACTTGCCCAAGGTTACCCGGCTGGTCCATGGGAACGTGGGCCTGGGGAACAGGCTTTCTGACGCTGTGTCCAGTGCCCTTTGCAGTGTACCTGGTCTCCATCAGCTTTGGTGAAAAAATGTGGGCTACCAGGCTGGCATCAGGTTGATAGGAAATGCGATTTTGGCAAAAGAAGACCCTTCTTCACATACACCTGCGTGGTCCACCAGAAACAGTGGGGCGTGTGGGAGGAGCAGAGCCTCCTCCTCCACCCTGTAACCTCGCCGCCCGGCATGCACACGGCGACACACCCAGGGCACACAGTGTCAATTGATTTCAGCAAAAGCGGCCACAGTTCTCCACCTGGTATTGTCTGGATGTGGTTTATCTCCCCAAAACTCATGTTGGAATTTGATCCCCAATGTGGCAGTGTTGGGAGGTGGGGCAGAGTGGAAGGTGCGTGGGTCATGGGGGTGGATCCCTCATGAATAGATTAATGCCCTCCCACTGGGCTGAGTGAGTTCTCTCTCTTTTGGGAATGGATTAGTTCCCGTAAGAGTGGGTTGTTCCAAAGAGTCTGGCTTTGGTTTCTCTCTCTTGCTTCCTTTCTTGCCATGTGATCTCTTTGCACACATGTGCTCCCTTCTGCTTTTCCCCATGAGTTGAAGCAGCCTAAGGCCCTGACCAGATGCAACTGCCTGATCTTGGACTTTTCAGCCACCAGAATCGTGAGCCAAATAAAAACCTGTTTTTGTTATAAATTACCCAGTCTCTGGTATTCTGTTACAGCAGCACAAAATGGACCATTGGTACTGGGAGTGGGGTGTTGCTGTAAAGATACCTGGAAATGTGGAAGCAGCTTTGGAACTGGCTAATGGGCAGAGGTTGGAAGAGCTTGTAGGAGAAGTCTAGAAAAAGACTGTGTTTCTGTGAACAGAGCATTAAGGATGATGCTGGTGGGGGCTTAGAAGATGAGCTGGAGCCTCTTAGAGATTGGTTAAGTGGTTGTGACCAAAATGCTGATAGAAATATGCACAGTAAAGGCCCATGTTGATGAGGTCTCAGATGGAAACGAGGAACATCTCATTGGAAACTAAAGTAAAGGCCATCCTTGTCACCTTACAGTAAAGAACTTGGCTGCATTGTGTCCATGCTGTAGGGCCTTGTGGAAGGGAAAATTTAAGAGTAATGAATATTTGGCAAAAGAAATTTCTAAGGAGCAAAGCATTCAGGCAGTTGCGTGGTTGCTTCTAACTGCTTAAGGGGAATTGCTCAAGAAAAGAAAAACGAAGCAGCAATATTTGGAAAATTCACAGCCTGGCCATGCGGCAGAGAATGAAGGAACATTTTCAGGACCGGAATCGAAGGGTGCAGCCTAGAGACTCTTTGCTAAATAGATTGGTGTAGCTAAAAGGCAGCCAGGTGCTAACAGTCAAAACAAAGGGAAAAAGGCCTTGAAGGCATTTCAAAGATTTTCCAGGCCACCTCCCAGAGGCTTAGGAGGACAGAATGGTTTCTGGGGACAGGCCCAGGATACCGCTGCCCTGAGCTGCCCACATCCTGGTTGCTGTGGCTGGAGCAGTCATGGCTCAAGCAGCCCCAGGTGCGACTTTTCCTGTAGCTCTGGAGAGTCCAAGCAGTAAGGCTTGGAAGCATCGTGTCCATGGGGTACAAATTTTCAGGCATGAAGAATGCAAGAGCAATGGAGGCATGGTGGCTTTCACTCAGATTTTAGAGTATATTTTGGAAAGCCTGGGAGCCCCAGCAGAGACTTGTCACAGGGGCAGAGCCACCACAGAAAGCCTCTACTAGGATAATGTCAAGTGGAAATGTGGGGTTGGAGCTTCCACAGAGAGTCCCTACCAGGGTCATGCCTAGTGGAGCTGTGGGAGCAGAGCTACTGCTGTGACCCCAGAACTACGGAGCCTTTGGCAGATGCAGCCTCAGCCTGGAAATCTGCAGTCATTCGACTCCAGCCTGTCAGAGCAGCCACACGTGAAGCCTCGGGGACAGGGCTGCCCCAGGCCTTGGGAGCTCATTCCTCGTACCTATGCGCCCAGGACGCAGGACACGGAGACGAGGGAGATTACTCTGGAGCTTTAAGATTCGATGTCTGTCCTGCTGGGTTTCAGACTTGCTTGGGAACTATTATGCTTTTCTTCTTTTGGTCAATTTCTGCCTTTTGGAACGGGCATGTTTACCCAATGTCTATCTCACCATTGTATCTCGGAAGTAAAAAACTTATTTTTGATTTTACAGGTTCATGGATGGAAGGAGCTTGCCTTGAGTCTTAGATGAGACTTTGGATTTTTAAGTTGATGCTAGAACAAGTTAAGACTCTTAGGACTATTGGGAAGGAAGGATTTTATTTTGCATGTGAGAAGGACGTAGGTTTTAGGGAGCCAGGGGAGGAATGCTATGATTTGGATGTGGTTTGTCTCTGTCAACTCATTTTGAAATTTGATCCCAATATGGAAGGGTTAAAAAGAGTCTGGCTTCCTCGGTCTCTCTTGTCATATGATCCCTTTGCACAGGCCAGCTCCCCCGCTGCTTTCCACCATGAGTTGAAGCAGCCGGAGGCCCTCCCCAGAAGCAGCTGCCCAATCTTGGACTTGACGGTCACCAGAATCATGAGCCAAAATAAACTTCTTTTTATTTTAAATTACCCAGTCTCAGGAATTCTGTTACAGCAACACAAAATGAAATAAGACACCACTCTCCCTGGAAGCAAGCCCTTTGCAATGTGACTTTATAGCCTTTCCCATCAAGTGGTGGAGCCTATTTCACCACCTCTTGTAATACCTGGGCCAGATTGTGATTTGCTTTGCTCAATAGAATGGGATGAAAATGACAGCGTACTGAATCAGAGCCTGGGCCCCGAGAGGCCTTGCATTCTTCTACCCAATCTTGGAATCCTACTGCTGCCGTGGGAACAAGCCTGGGCTAGCCTGCTGCAGGACGAGAGACCCCATGGCTTAATTACCCCCATTGCCTCAAATGATAGCCAACTAACCACTCATCTATTTGAGTAAGGCCATCTAAGACCAGCCAGCTCCAGGTGACCTGCCAACTGACCCGAGACAGAAGAGCAAGTCCAGCTGGGATCAACCTAGCCTGTCCAGACCCAGCTGTGCTGTAGACTCACAAGCTTTTTGTGGTTATTGTTTTAAGCTTCTAGGTTTTGGAGTTTTTTTTATCCATCTGTGACTAACATGTGCTATCTCAGGTGTTCCCTCCAATAACTTTCTGTGATAACAATGACCCCATTTTACAGATGGGAAAGTTGAGGCTCAGAGAAGTAAAGACTTGCCTGAGGTTACCCCACTGTAATGGGCTCCCACTGAACAAATATCAGTGACCCCTATATAATCCTCTCCCTTAACTATTACTAACTAATTGACCTGTTGAGTTGTTTCCCAGAAATGGATATTCTGTGAGACAATGGAGTTGATATTCCAAAGGCCCCTGAACAAGATTCCTGTTGCCAAGAATCACTGTCCCCCACCACCTGCCCAGTGCACAGGTTAGAAGCCCACGATATCCCTTAGGTAGAGAGACGGATTTGAGGCAGCTTCTCCCGTTCTCCCAGCGAGATGTCTGTCGTACTAAAAATTCCTTTCTTCCTTGGCAGTCTTCATTGTCTCAATAATTGGATCTTTGTGCTATGAGCAACTGGATCTGAAACCCCCTCACATTTTTGACAACACTGCTAAATAATCGCAGAGCTAAAATTCAACCCAGGTCTTTCTGATTCCTCTGTCAATGTTTGGCATAGCTGAAGAATCTCAGATACTGGAGTGGAAAATAGGTTGCATTTCAATTGCCGATGTCAGGCAATGTCTTTCTGTAATGTCGTCTTGAAAAGGGGCAGGGAAAAAGAGAACTGTGATTGATTTGTGGTCTGCTGTGCACGGGTGGTGCCCACGGAAGCAGCAGTGGGGGCGCTGTGCATTCTCAAACATACCCAAACCCAAAGCATTAATATGAGAGAATTTTGGCCGACATCGCAGGATTTGTACTGGAGGCAGGGCAGGGTGCCTACGAGGACCACCTGCTCTTACCTAAGATGACCATGCAGTCGTGCTCTCCGCTCAGGCCCCGGGTCCTCTAGCTGCTAGGCCCCGCTGCCACCACTACCCAGCCCGGGGTGACACAGTCTTGCTCACTTGCCAGGGTAGGTGTTAGGATCACGAGAGATGTGTATGAGAAAGTATTTCATTTCCAGGTAAAAATGATGGCATTGGACATCTGAATCCCACTCCTCCCTCAAAATCAACCAAATACAAGAAAACAAAAAATGGATATGGGGGAAGCAGTTTTTTCTTAATTTTTATTGAAACCAGACATTACCGCAGCTCCAAACCACAGACTTTGAAGCCTTTCTCCCCAATACTGTGACATTTAGATCAGAACACAGAGGAAACTGAGAATGCATGCAGATTGCCTGGTATGTTTTGCAGATAGGAAATCTCAGGCTTTATGGGACACATCCCAAAGTAAGTTTCCCAGACCTGGAAACTTTGTCCAAGAATCCTTGGTTGAACGCACTGAGCCCCAGACACAGCAGCCTAGAGGCTTTGCTGGGGCCACACTGACCACTGGGATGTCAACGCGGAGCTGTGCTCCCATGGCAAAGGGAACTGTTGTGGTCAGAGTGTCTCAGACGACAGGCACAGGTGGAAGCTGCCGACTGCCTGAGGCCATCCTCCCACAGAGAACCGGCCCCAGCCAGAAATGAGTTAAAACCAAACCAGCACAGGAGCTATGCACTGATGCTGCAGAAAGGGAGAAAGAGAACATAGACAAAGGCAGATGAAGAAAATACACCATGGGAGGAACCGCCCAAAGAAACAGGGAAAAACGATTGTTCTTCATAGTCTCAAATAGCTTCGGATGACACGCTGTCTCTTTAAAAAGACTCAAGAAATACGAGGACTGAAAGAAGTGCTTATAAAATAACAGCATGGGATGAAAATCAAGCTGGCTGTTCTTAGGAATAAAATTAAATACATCTCTATCTATATATCTATATCTAGATCTATCTATATAGATATAGGTAGATAGAGAGTTGAGGAACAGAAGAGATTAAAACCACACTGGAAACATCAACAAATAAAATGAGTGTGGCTACCCCACGCTAAGGAACATGGTAGATAAGCTGTAGAAAGTCGCACAACAGTAAAGAGAAAAGAACATTATTTTTTTGGTTAAAGATTAGAGAGATGAGAGGCATAAAAGACAGACAAAGGTTATCCAATGAATAAACATTCTATGTGACAAGAGATGTAAAAATACTCAAAGATGTACTAAAATGAAAGTATGGGCAAAAAGACACGAATCTGCAGGTCAAATTTGCACAATGCAGGACATATTAGGCGAGTTCAAACATCTCCTTTGCACACTGGACAGCAGCGGAACAAGCCTACAGAGTTCTGAGCGGGAGGAAAGATGACCCCCCGGTTTTCACACCCAAGCAGGTTGTCTTTCAAGTAAGAGACAATGGAGACATTTCCGAGTACGCAGAGCTCAGGACATACAATATGCATGAGTTTCTCCAGAAAAAAAAATCCATTACCAAAACTTTGAGATTGAAAAAGAACAAAGGAAAGGGCAAAATAAGGTCAAAAATGAAAATAAAAAGAAAGAAAGAAGGAAGAGGGGCAGGCAGGCAGGCAAAAAGGAAGGTCGGTTTTTGGCTGAGAACCAGTTGCATTTAAATGCAGAACCCATCCCAAATTGCGGTGAGGTTTGCACTTCCAGAACATCACGAAATGTTATAAACCCTGGCAGGATAATGATAATGTTATAACAAACTATATAAGTGTGCTAATTTCCTAACCTTTATTACCAGTGAATTAACCCATCAAGTTTAAAATCAAAACAGTTATTTTTTTAAAAACATGACTACCGTATCTTAATATTTTGTAAGTTTTTTTCTTCTTTGTTGTCAAAGCATTCTTAAGGAAAAAAATCTCTTATGAAGCAACACTTACCTGAAATTAATATTTGTTTCAGTTTTACCCCAATTTCCAATTCTTCCATTAAATTAAATAAAATTATATCTAATACCCTTTTATTATAAATAACATGCACAATATAATTTCATTTTCCTTATTCATCTGTCTCTTCTTCTATTCCAGGCATGTGCACAAAGAGGTGTCCAGGATGAGATTCACAAAATAAGAAAACCCCCTTTTATGAGGAATATTTATTGTTCGAATGTTTTATTCTGTACATTTGCCATTTTTACAAAATTAAAATTCATTCTTTTTTATTATTTTGGTCAGATTGTGTCTTGCTCAGCGCAAAGCTGGCATTTTGACAAAAGTAGGGTATTAGGAGACATCTTTGCACGAAATAGAAGAAGATGCGAGGGGAACTGCAACTCTGCACGAAATACAGACGATATCACGGGGTTGCAGGGAGGAGAGGTCCAGATGGGACGGCAAACGTTTAATTCTGAGGGAAGGGCGTGGGGGGACTGCAAGGCTGCCTGAACACGGTGACTCACGTGGCATCCACCTCCCTCTTTGCCATCTTGGTTTGGGGTATGATGGGACCAGCAGACTCCGGCTCAGCTGACGCTTCTGCAGACTCCCTCCGTAGGAGCCCCTTTGGGTCTGGACTGTTGCTGCAGGTGACGGCTGGGCTCCTCATACCAGACCTGGCTCCTTCCAATCCATTCCCTCTCACACTTAGTTCGAGGCCCCCATCTGCTGAAACTCTTCCCTGTGTTCCTTTTGCTTTCAGTCCAACAGAGAGGTTGGGCCACATGCCCAAGGTAGCACAGCTTGTAACTGGAAGCGGGATTTGAACCTGGTCAGTATGAGGGCTTAGTATTAAAGACTGAGATCTTGAACGCATCCTCCACCTGTGTGTCTGGAAACCCTCAAATCTTCCCTTACCCTGGAGAAGCCTGGGCTGGGGGGATTGTCACTTAGGAAGAGACGAAGAGACGTGGTGTGTTCCTTCGGCCCCTTCTCTCCTCTCTTTCCGGACACTCCCCACCACCTGGCCTCCGGCTTGTTGCGGGCACTGATGTTCAGCGGTGAGCGGATGATGTCCCTGTCCTCCCGGGGAGCTTTTCCAGCCAGGGAGGCGGTAACAGGGGAAGGGTGCAGAACGCACAGGGCCGACCCCTCCCTCACCTGAGACTTGGGGGGTGAGGGAAGCCAGCTGGGCAGAGAGGTGGGAATGGCATTCCAGACTGGAAGCAGAGAGGACGCAGGGTGGTGTCGCCGGAGCGGAGGGGTGAAGACGGGGTGCAGAGGACAGCCCTGCAGGAGGCTGGTCATATGGGGCTGTGGAGGCCACGGTGAGAAGTCTGGATTTCATTCCAAGTACAGTGGGAAGCCACTGAGGGGTTTTAAGCCGGGAAGTGACATGATCGGATTTATTTTTTAAAACACTGCCTGGCTGCCGGGTGGAAGGAGGTGGGAGGCGAGAGGAACGTGGAGCCCAGGCAGGCGGCTGCTGCGGTGGTTCAGGCGGGACAGTTTCTAACACACCTGATGTCTTCCTTTTTGCTTGCAGGCAGCCTGGGGTCCTGGTCTCTCCTCCAGCTCAGGCCTTAGCAGGTGGAAACTGGGGCTGCCTTGACCTGGGAAACTGGGATGGGAAGGTCTCTAGAAAAACATGTGACTAATTTCCACCCAGCTGCCCCAGGGCCACCATCTCAACAGCCAAGTGACGTTTGCACTGGCACAGGGGTACAAGATGGCTAGTTTAATGAAAACCTTTGCAAAGCCCCCGACCTCAGCTTTGCCTGTCCTGCCCTAGAGGGAGGGAGAGGGCGGGTGGAGCGTGGGCTGAAGGTGCCATGAGCTGCCTTCCCAGGCTCCCCATTTCCTGCTCCATGTTTGGGTGCCTTGATCTGGCATTCGAGGCCCTGCCTACCTGGACTTCAACTTCTGTCTGGCTCTGCTAACCAGGTTGCAGATAACCAGCTTGGCTGCGGAAGCCGCAGGCCTCCTTCGTGGCTTTGTTCACGCTGCCCTACCCCACTCCCTTCCCTGTCTGACCACTTCTCTATGTCACCCCTGCAGGTTTTACCTATTTCCTCCCGTCTAACCCTGCAGCTCCCCTGAGAGGCAGGTGCCGTGCTCTCCCCATTGCCAGGTGAGGACTGCACCTCCTAGGGGCCACGTGACTCTCCCGTGACTCCCCTATAGGCTGATGGTGGCTGTTCATGGCCACGGTGTTGCTGTGAGGATCTCAGAGTGGCAAGGGGCAGAGGCCAGTCCTGGCCTGGCACAGATGTGGGGGTGGTCGGGGAGTGTCTGGGCGAGGTGGGGAAGTAAGGAACGAACAGTGGTGCCGGATGTTGGGGCGGGTCAGACTCACCCTGGCTGGTGGTAAATACAGATTCCCAGGCCCCTCCAGACGGTCCTGGCCCAGGGCCTGGGGAGGTCCCGGGAATCTGCATGTTAACAAGCCCCTCCCTCATTACTTTGGGGACCTCAGCAGGTGGGGGCGGCACAGGGGACTGATGGGGGCAGGAGCTGGAGGATACGGCATGGACGACGTGCAGCTGTGGAGGGGACGTGGAGCTCATGGAGCCAGGAGAACGGGGCTTTACTGACAAGGCAGAGTGGGGCAGGACGGAGGCCAAGACTCTGGAGTGTGGGGACCCGCCTCCGGGTAACATCTGTCAAACAGAATTTGCGTGGACTCCAGGGGGTGTGGTCTGTGTGATTTGTCCCCCCAACCTGGAGGGGGGATGGTCTGTGGCTGCTTTGACCAACAGAACATGGCAGAAGTGACGCCCTGCCGGTTTCTGAGCCCCAGCCTTAAACACTGGCAGCCTCCCTTTCCTGTCCCTTGGAACGTCCCCTCTTAGAGGCAGCCCCAGGGCCAGGTGTCCAAGCGTCTGGCTGTGAGGAATCCAGGCAGCCAAGGGAGGGACTGTGTGGGGAGAGGGCTGCGCCCCAACCCCAGCCGTGCAGCCAGGTGCCCTGGGTAGGTGAAGAAGGTGACTTGGCCCCTGAGGAGAGCCGAGCAGCCAGTGCCGCCCAGAACTGAGGCCCAGACACGCACCCCACCGAGCTATCACACCGTTGACAGCCCTGCAAGCCACCCAGCCGGGCCCATCACCGCACAGCAGACACGGCGGCGCTCCACGCGCCAAGTTCCTGACCCGGAACACCGTGAGCACTATGCTATAGTGGCTGTTTAAGCCACCACGGTTGGAGAGGTTTGCTCCACGGTGATGGAGATCCAGGTGCCTACCTGGGCCTCAGTTTCCATCTGCAAATGCAGGTAAGAGCACAGCACAGCGGGTCACAGTCAGACTGTAGCATCCAGCGGACACTGCCGGGTTCTAGGCCTGGCTCTGCCACTCTGCAGCCCGTGGTCTTGGTCAAGAGACAAAGTCATCTGTAAAACGGGAGTTAATAGTGATATCCCCATGGATTTTGTGGGGATTAAGTGGGGAGATCCATTTGAGGTACTGAGAGCAGTGCTGGCCCGTAGCTGTGACTGACAGACACCAGCTGGGATTCTCTCCCCTTGTCTCCTGGGGGACTGGGGTAAGGATCGAGTGACAGCCTGTGAAGGGCACGGCACGTGCTGGCGCCTGGGAAGCGCTCGCTGTGTGTGCGCTGTTGTCCAGGACACACTCATTTTAAGCCCCTACTATGTGCCAGGCACTGTTCTAGGAGCTTGGTCACATCAGGAACGAAACAGACCAAGATCCGTGTGCTGGGGCCGGGGCAGGAGGGATGGGAGTGTAAACTGGGGCAGCTCCCCATCGAGGGCTGTGGCTTCACGGACCGGACCGTGAGAAGAACAGCGCAGAGGTGACAGTTGCGCAGGTGAATTGCTCCGAGGTCGAGGTCGGGAACCAGCTCTGTCAACAGGTGCTGCCTGAGCCCTGTGAGACAGAGCCCACATCGGCCCTGTCGCCCGGCTCCGGCACCACCGGAGACCCTCCAGGAGGGGGCGCGAGCGGGGCCAATCATCCACCCGGTGTCCTCGTTTTCCTAGTGGCCCAGATGAAAAACACGTGTTTGAAAAGTGCTGTCAAACAGAATTACTGGAATCTTTTGCCGGTAGAGTGAGTGTCACACAGAACACATCTTCAAAAATGTCAATTATCATAATTAACCAGACTGTCCCCGGATTCCTGACATGTCGATCTGCCAGCAGGAGTGGCCAAGTCCAAGCAGAGCCGCCTGCGGAGTCTGAGGGATGGGGCAGGGGAGGGATCGACCTCAGGCAGCACCTCCCCCAGCGGGAGCTCAGGGTGCCCCATTTCCCGTCCCCCCAACCCCGATGACAGCCCTGGTGGGGCGGCTCCATCAGGGCAGGCAGCATCACCCCAATACTCCCCGTGCAGGTTCTGAGACTTTGGAACCGGAGGTGAGTGGGAGCACCTGTGTGTTCAGGACAATCGCAATCAGAGTGATTGATAATGACAATAAAATAATAATGATAATAACGGCTCTCATGTACGAGCACCTACTGTGTGCCCAGCCTGAGTTAAGATTTTACGCACGTGAGCTCGTTTAACGCTATTAACAACGGTGACCACATAATTGGTCCTCCCAGCTGGGGTCCTTGGGAGAGAGAAAGGGGCACTGTCGGTAAGGACACCACAGCCCAGGCCCTGGGCAGCCTGGCCCCCCACTTCCTTCAGGTCTCAGCACAAACGTCACCTCTTCCGAGCGCTCCTCCTGACCACGTCTCTGACGTCGCTGTGCTCACATGCTGCCCCTTCACACTGTCCCATGTCCCCGTCCTCATCACCACCCGCATGCCAGGCAGCTGGTTGGTTGTTTATGTGTCTGTCATCTCCCTCCATTGCCACGTGTGCTCCCCGAGGGGAGGGACGGGGCCTCTTCTGTCCACTGCTGTGTCCCAGGGCCTCGACCAGTGCCTGGGCCACAGTAGCCCCATCGTGTGATGGCTGGATGGAGGGGTGGGTGAGTGGGTGGGTGAGTGAATGAATTAATGAAAAATCATGAAGTAGAGGAACTGGGATATGAGGTCACTTCTCCTTTCTAAGGGCTTTGCAAGGGCAACAGCTGTCCTGGGGAATCTTCTGTCCTTAGTCACTTTGCGGCCTGGGGCTGAGCGACACAGTGGAGAGGCAGACTGGCGTTCAGGCAGAGCTCCCTGCAGGGGACATGGGAGGGGAAATGCTCAGGGACTGGGAAAGCCAGAGCTCCGTCCCCCCACCTGGCAGAGATTGGTCCAGCCCCACCACCAAGCGTCTGTGGGAACCCAGGCAGCAGCCTGCTCCCGGGCTGCTTTCAAGATGAAGGGAGGCGAGGGGCGTGGTGGCTCCGGAAGGGGAAGGGGCTTCCTTTGACTCCCCCCAGAGTGCTCAGGCCCCTGCGAGGGTCCCCCCACCTGCCCACAGCACCTCATCCCTGTGCAGGGCTTGGTTACGGGGCTCAGCCGAGCATTGGCAGCTTGGGCGTTAACTCCCTCTGAGAAAGACAGTCACCAGCAGCGGCAGCTGGGGGCGTGTGGGGAGGGGAGGGAGGCAGGGCTGTGGGGGCAGGAGTTGGGGTCTGGCCCTGCTGCTGAGGACAGGGCCGGGCTGGGGTCTGTGCCCTCGGAAGACTCATCTCTCTAAGGAGCTTCTTTATTTAGTCACCTCTCCTCTGGCTCCGTTCACTCCGCCAGCATTCACTGAGCACCTTCCATGTTCCAGGTGCTGTGCTGGGGCGGGGTCACCACAGACGGTGAAACAGACACAGCCACCACCCTCCTGGAGACCGGAGTCCAGCAGGGGGATGGACATTAATAAAGTAATCATCCCAACAGACAGTGACCCACCGGGGCACGTATGAGGGGGAATTATAGGGCAGGGATGGGAGTGGGTCACAGATGGAGGGAGCGAGTGGCCAGGAGAGAGTTCTTTGGGGACAGGTTCGAAGGCATTAGCCAGGCAGAGAGGAGGGGGAGGGGTAGGCCAGGCAGAGGAAGCTGCATGTGCAAAGGCCCTGTGCGGGGACAGAGTGTGTTTGAGGGGCTGGGCATCGCCAGTGTGGTCCCTTCCTCATCCTCCGGGGTCGGAAACAGGGAGGAGGCCACCATTTCCCCATTCTCGGCTGTGCCAGCACTGTCTCAAGTATTTTCATCCGTGGCCTTGAATATCCCAACCACTCAGTACACTGGTGGGGAAACCAACGTTCTGAGCTGCGAAGCCACTTCCCGGAGTCACGCAGCTGGTGAGGGACATGGCAGGAGGTGGAACCTGGGTCTGCTTGAGTTTACCTGCCAGGGGTTCCCACACCTGTGATGCGTCGGAATCACCTGGGGAGCTTGTTTAAATGCAGAGTCTTTGGCTCCCACCCCGGAGATTTGTCACAGAGTGTCTCTTCGCCTCTCCAGGCCTCAGTTTCCCCATCTTTAGACTGGAGGTGAGGTTTGGACCAATCCCTTCTCTCTCTTCCCTTCAGCGTCTTTGTCTGTAAGTAGGATCAGTCAAAGCACCACTCCAAGGGGAGGTCGTGAGGGTGAAATGAAAGCTCACCTGTAAAGTGCTCCGGGACCCCTGTCGGCCCAGGCTCCGTGATCGTTGGGTGCCCCACCCCCGTGCCTGCAGGAGCCGGGCCCATAGGTGGCCTGGACAGTGCCAAGCCCTGGATGCTCCCCGTCACATTCTGGGGGTGCCCTGATGGGGTCAGAGGAGCCAGGCTGGGCACGAGGGGCTGGTGTCCCCGTCTCTGCCCTGACCGGGGAGGGACCTCGGGCAAGGTCCCCCTCAGACCCCACAGGAGGAGGCTGCAAAAGGGCAGAGGGTCTGGGGGTGGGTGACCCCCGAGAGGTTCTAGGGCGGCCCGGAGCCTCCGCCCTCCTGTGGGGCCTGGCGAGGACCGAAGGGTTAACGCTGCGGTGCTGGCCCCGCTGCCGAGCCTGCTCCCGCCCCCCCACTGTGATTAATTCAGTTTGGTAAAGTGGTATTTATGCTGGAAATTTAATCGTCATTCTGATGGTAGAGGAATTGAAAAATAAATTGAAAGTGTCAGCCGACGCGTTCGGGTGGGT